>UYYA01000144.1:0-103510 GCA_900624975.1 Angiostrongylus costaricensis | reverse complement strand
TATATATATATATATATTCAATCATCCCCAAACGATGCTTAATGAAGTCGACTGCACTGCGCATCTCTCACGTATTGATCAACGCTGAGAGCTTTATCCTTTATCCTTTTGCTCCGACAATCAACTTTCTCCTCAAACTACATGTACGACCAAAATGGGGGTTTTAATGACAATAAAAAAATTCTGTATGACCATTTTCAGCTGATAATAAGCCAGTGCCTCATACTCTGATGAGCTGGAGACAATGATAACTATTGGCAATATACAGGAAAAATAGTTCAGCTTTTGTGGTTACAAAATTGTCAAAAGTAGGTAATGGGAGTATCACTTTGACTAGAAATAAAAAGGGATAAAGGATAAAGCTCTCGGCGTCAATCAACCTGTAAGGGATGCAACATGTATTCGGCTTCATTAAGCATCGCTTGTTGAATGCATAACTCGTCTTTACAATGTTTCACGGTGGCCTACCGATGTATCAAGTGGGCGCTGCTATCCTCCCAGACAAGTTTGGTACCAATCTGCCGACCCCGGAGGGATGGAAGGCTTAGCGGGCCAGAGGCACGGAGATCGATCCCATATGTGTGTTGCAGGGCGCCTCCGACCACTGCGCCACACGCTCCACTGATCAATTTTTAGAGTACCATCTGACAATTTTTTACCAGACTTCTGTGATGAAAGCATACTCCGATCCACAAAGATCAACGGCTGCCTGTTGTTTTCAATGTAACCCACTCAGGATTCCAAAAAAAATTAACTCAGCCCCACGATCCATACCATATGTGAAATGTTGTTATATAAATGAGAAGAAAAATTAATCGCATAAACTGCTTACTGATCTCTTGAATTCTCGTGGAAATCTCGAAACAGCTTAGGAAATCGGGCACAGAAACATGCGGTTGCAGTTCTTGTCTGTCGTCGCCTGAATGCTGCTGCAGCCCTTCTCCCCTATGCTGCAAGAAGAGCTGCCGTTGATCATCTACAGCATGTGGCTTGTTTCAGACCATCGCTCAATATAACTTCAATGATGCTGAGATATTTGCAAAACTCCGGACCGCAGGTGTATGTGGCGGGGAACGAACGCGCTATTGTCCTTACTGGGAAGTAGCGCACTTCACCACCACACCATCCGGGTCCTTCGTTTTGCCCGTCTCTCAGCTAGTTCTGTCGATCTTTTGCCATCAACATTCACCCGTCAACGGGATTGATCTGGGGGGTCCCAGCATCATTGAAGTTATATTTCACAATGTATATCCTGCCGTTAAAAAGAATAGGTAGTAAATAATACGTTAAATCATCGCTCAATAATTAATAAATGAACAAAATGCCGGTGTAGAATTGGTCAGTGCGTTAGCCGCTGTGTTCAATGAACCCAATTAAAAGTAATGACTCATGCAAACTATGCAACCCTGTTTTCCTTTTCCGTTATTGAACAAAGAAAAGCATGAAATAAAAATACCTACGGTAGAGAACCCATTTTCCCCCTCCCCTCATGTTTAGTGTAAATTTGCAACCATCTTATCAAAACTTATTCTAGACGGGAAAATACTTACTTACTTGATACTTGAACGGCCCGTTCTCACTGTTTTTTCGGACTCCAGTATAATCACCATTTTTCGGAGATTTCCTGGTTAAGCCATTGTGGCTGCCTGAAATCCTGAGGTCAGCCTAACGTTTGCCCCAGGTCTTCACCACCACAGGCAATTGCAGCCCTTGTGGATCAGAGAGAGGTTTGCCATCATGTGACCGTGGTTCTTAGCTAGGCTTCTTGATGAAAAAGCCGGACTTCTTCTCAGCGGGCGAATCCTCCTGCTATACATCGCAGTCCGACATCCAAGAACATTTCCCAGCCACGATGAGCCGGTAAAACCGTTGGGAGGAGTCGGGAAAATAATTTTAAAAAATTTGAATAGAGTCAAAGGTGGATCTGTTGTTGCTGACATTCCACAAATTTGTCCCAATGTTCGTAAACGGCGTGACATAAACCGACGTTTGTTATTCTTCGATCGCGAAAGAAGCCAAGCGTTCCTCAAAACCCCTATGTCTTTTGTTCGTCAGTAAAACGAGTTCATGTTGAGAAAGTGCGATGCCACCTGGATTACCATTTCTGCTTTTTGGATTCGATTTATTACATAAAGCTTAGACAGTTAGTAGAGCAACTGCAGGAATCACTGGTGTCCTTGAAGAATCATATTCACTGCGCGGAAAGCACCCTTGTGAACGGCAAAGTAAAACAGCCTGCCTGCTTGTAGTAAAAATCTGGCGTGTACTCCTACGGCTAAATCGGGAATCGATAGAAACCACACTCCACGAGGGAAAATGACGATCTTCAAGTAGTAACCGAACCAAAATCTGAGCGCAATTTCCTCTAATGACTGCTGTAAGGTAGCATAATAAAATGATGGAATATCGGGAGTCACTCAACGGGGAGGGACAAGTCATCAAGTTATATAAGTATAATAATCAGTGAGATAGGTGGTACTATTTAGACAATAAATGGTTATTTCAATTTTAATTGTCTAGAACATTTATTCCCTAGAACGAATTTGTTAGATATATTTCTGCCTTCATTCACGTTTATTCAACACGACTTCACACATATGCCGATACGAGCACTTCTAAAAATTCAGTTCCTGCTTCACATCCGTCGTCCACGAAGATCTTATGATTTGGGTTTGGACTCGCTGTTATTTGATGAGCTCGTTCTTTTCGAGAACCTCGTTGAATGCAAATAGAATTGATTCCTCATTGAATCCTGGGATATTTCTATTAGATCGCTTCCAGGTCTTAGCTACAAGAAGTCACCGGCTCTCGTGTAGCACGCCGAACTTTCCTCCATCCAAATCTGTTGCGATTATACGTACATTGCACAGAAGCTTCCCAACCACCGCCATTCCTGCAACCCTTAAATTTAGATATATTTATCACTATTGTTATATATTATTTATAATATTCTCATTATTATATTTATTTCATTGTGGCGAACCACTATAACTGCCGAATTTGTATCGCGATGGACTTTGCACACCCATCATTCTCTTGTTTCGTTTAAATTGAAGAGTTTTACTCAAATCCGATTGGTTGAAAAGAAGACGAAACGACAGTAGTATCCAGAAAAGGTGATGCATTCTAGGGTTTCGATAATGCATTTCGTATAACAGTGTATGAAAGATTAGTGGTATTATTTACGACTATAATTGCTATCACTACTGATCCATCAAAAAGTGTCATGTTTCGGCTGGTGTTGCGCCATGAGACCTTGGGAAAATGGTAGAGAGATAGACTGATGGACCGACGGACAGGCAGACGGACGGACAGGTATACGGGCGAATGGGACGACGAACAGTGTGTGCTCTCGACTCAGTGAACTACCGAAACTCGTTTTGATTACTGTTTTTGTCAGTGCAATTATACCTTTACGATTTTTGCTCGGCTATAATCTGGTAGACGAATTGTGCCTGCCGTTCATCTGACTCAGTCATCCATTTAAAATCTCTTAAAAGTCGACGATCACCTCTAAAATTCCCTCACATATTACACTTGGATTCCCAATGATAACACCCAGCGCATTTTTCAGTTCGGCTAATTGTGATTTGAAAATGGTGAAGCTCCCACTCTTCATCTTAGTTTCGCGTCAGTGGACACCACTCCACATAGTAAAGCGGTAAATGCAAGCGGATCCTTCACAAATCTAAATAAGTTTTGTTTGCTGAGGTATTTTTTACGAGTATACCCATTGTGACCCTCCATCAACGAGCCCTCAAACAATATCCTTTACAAAGAGCTGAGAAGTGTCTTCGAACTTTTATTGGGCGACCAGCCATCACAAGTTGTGCGAATTTTAGCACTTCATGAATTCGATTTCCTTCTTCGCACCTACTATCCATTTGAATTTTTGCATATGAGTTCCGCTGCTGTTTGAGAACTTTCGTTTTCTTTATGATTGTCATTGATTGCTGGTCGAAATGATTTGTCCTGGAATCCTGGGATAGCAGTGCTAATACGTGCCCACTTTGATTAGAGGTAGTGTGTCACATGCGAGTCTGATTTTAATTCACCGACACCGAAGGGTTGGGAGCATAGGCGGGCGCGAGGCGAGGTCGAACTAGCGTTTTGCTCTTAATTAACGAAATCGCTGCCACTACGATATTCGCTCCTTTTCTTGGATCGTTCTAATGCTGTTTTATCATCGAGAGCAAGGGGAATTCTGATTGACCTTGGCGACTTGTTCTGATCGAGTTAACGTCGTCTCGTCGAAATATGGTAACTACGCGCACTTCACTCCACATGGGTCATCTCCTCAACAAACATGGTTTTTTTCCGTCGCATGTTTCGTTCATCGTCCTAACCAGACCTTCTTCTGTTTATACTACTGCAGTATTCCTGTAGAAAATATGACTACGTTCTCATCGTTGTAGACAGTTTTCACCTTTTCGTAATCGTACTGATTATGACAATGCTGCTACTCATATTGCCCGCCAATTTCTCGCTTAATACCAATTCGCCTTTTTGTCCAACCAATTACATTTATATTTCAATTGATTTTCGTTCTATTCATGTTTACTTCTACACTAACAGTTTTATATTTTCGTGTGAAATGCTGGAAAAAAGACTATATTTGCGAGGAATGAACAATCGGCCTCGATAACCTTCACACCCTGCACCCAACATACTACGATTGTTTGAAATCGTCTGACTATATGCTTTACTGAATTACGCAGGAGTAGACCAGAAATAATTAAGTAAGGAAAAATGAAATCATGAATATCACTACACTTGGATTACGTACGTCTTTAAATAATGAAGTACTTAATCTTTCGTTCTAGTGAATATGCTAATATAAACAGTAATACTTATAGGAGTACTTCTAATAATAATATTACAGTCCTTTCTACTTCATTGTGACCGAGGTCTGTTTCTATCGTGCTACGTAGTTCACAACTCAACGATGTTACGGGATCTGGTTAGGCAGCTCAACGTTTTTAACCTAGAGCCGATCTCTTAGAAAAAGTATACCAAGGTAGAACCTAAAGAGCCACTTATGGCTAACCCCTCCCCAAAATGAGCATGAAAAGTGCGTCTCGTGCTGGAAGAACGCTGTCACTCGAACGTGTTCATTGAATACAGGATTTCAATGAGCGCGGTCGGAAGATCGAACTTTTCATCTTCCGTGCTTGAATTCTGCATTAGAACATATTTCGAAGACATAGTGGATATCATATGTTTGTTCATTCTATTCCATGCAAACTCAATAAGAAATATCAGTCTTTGCAGTTCTTCCACACCTGTGGAAGAATTTCTCAACTTGTTTCGAGAATGCAAGTCAACTTATGTTGAAAGTGTGGTGCTTATGAAGTGAATTCATAATGTTCTCCCACGTTTATCCATTTCTTGTGTGTTCGTATTCCTCTCACATTTATCACCTACTAACACATCCAGAGGCTTGTGTAGCGCAGTAGTTAGAGGCGCCCTGAAATGCACACGGGATTAATCCCGCACTCCAGGCTCACTATCCACGCCTCCCTCCAGAGTCGGTGAATTGGTACCAGACTTGTCTTGGAGAATAGCAGTACTGACCCGAAATATCCGTAGCCACCAGGAGGCCAGGTATGCATTTGTTCACCTCTAACGATATTTAGTGAAGTCGAATGTATGGAGAATTCCTCAGGAATTGATCAACACCGAGAGCTTTACACCTTTTTTATCGCATTCATCACCAAGGTCGTCCCACTTATAATCTGTCAGTTTCATTTAGCCTGCTGTATTAGACAAATGAATTCTTTTCCTTTTAAAGAGACCCGTATGGCCGTTATTCACGTCTCCGGCTTCTCTTTGAAGATGCTTAAACGTCAGGTCATTTAGCTGTTGAACTATTGTTCAGCCATAGATCACTTCAGTTAAGCAGTTGTTAATTAATTCAGTGAGGTCGGTCCACATAAATTTTGATTATTTAGCAATACGACAGTATTCGAGACAACGATTCTCCACTTATTTTAATTCATTGGCAGTTTCATCGTTAGTTTGAAAAGTACAAACGCAGCGTTGTCTTTCGATAGTCCTTCGCGGTATCGTATTGCTTGCATAGTGCTGAGGTCGTTGGCTCGTAATCCGAGAGGAAAACACGCGTATTGAAAAAGTGAGCCAGTGACCGGATGTCTCCCTTCCTCTTGTTCGTATTATTATCGTTGTTAACCTGTTCCAATCTCCTGTTTCCTTCTACAGGTCTTTTATATATTGTCTCACTTTTGAGCTTAGTATGTGACTATCGAAAGAAGTCTTGATGCATGAAATAACGTGGAAAATGCCTCTTCTCTTGAAAACTAGGATATGTTGTTGGTATAACGTCGATAACTTGAATATAGAGAGACAAGTGAAACGGAGGACCCGCATGGTGTGGTGGTGAACGCGTTAGCACCGGAAGGGGTAACAGTGCGTTCATTCCCCCACAGCAAACACCTGCGGTCTGGAGTTTTGCAAATATCTCAGGATCAATTTTAACTTATTATTTACGGCCTATTCTTTTTAATGGCAGGGTGTATTGCGAAATATAACTTGAAATATAACTTTCAAGATGATGAGATATTTACAAAACACCGGACGGCAGGTGTCTGCGGTGGGGAACGAACGCGTTATTGTCCTTTCCGGGAAAGTAACGCGTTCACCACCACACCATGCGGGTCCTTCGTTTCGTCTGTTTCCCAGCTAGTTCTATCGATCTTTTCAATAGCGAGGACAAGCGCGTTCGTTCCTCACCGCAGACACCTGCGGTCCGGAGTTTTGCAAATATCTCATCATCATTGAAAGTTATCTCAGGATCATTGTGGTTGAGTCACGCATAATACCCTCCCGTGAAAAATTGTAATGGGCAGTAAATAAAAAGTTAACCTTGAGATTAACTTGAATGATGTCAGTCATGAGAACTTGTGACAATGGTTGAAGCAGAGTTCTGTTAAACAGTTTTGTTTTCCCCTTACAAAAACGAGTTTCTTAATCGTATAGTCGTTCGTTTCCTATATCTAAACTGGTCATCGTCTCTATATCTGAATTGCTCGTTCACGTCAAGGGAAAAAACGTTCCGATGTTATTGAAATATTTCAATTCGTGATGTTGTTCTGCTTCCACACATTTTCTCATCACCACCAATGTCATTTCCAAGTCATCTAGTAGATCTGAGGCTCAGGAAATAGTATAACAAATAGAGAAGGTTTTCTTTTGTTTCATTCAACCTTTTTGTGAAGACCACGATAGCGTTCCTCTAGCGGCTAAAATGGAAAAAAGGTTGCTTTTGGAAGTGTATACTGTCGTACACAAGGGAAAAATATGAAGCGTTGGCCAATGAGCACTCCCTTAGGATGTACCATACATCCGACTTCACTGAGCTTCTAACTTCTAGCTACTGAGCTACACGCGCCACCAAATACTGTGCACAGCAGTAATCAGGGCGGGTAGAGCGCAATAGTTAGAGGCGAGCTACAAACACGCATGGTCTTTGGCTCAATCCTGCTCTCTTTGCTAGGCAAATCTCATTACCTTCCGTTTGTTGGAAAACTGGTATCAAACTTGCTCAGAAATTAAAGACTATATATATATATATATATATACTTTTCCAACGACAAACAGGAAATTGATAAGAAACTTTATTCGTCGTTAGAAAAATTGTTGATTAATCATACCAAGGCTAAAGGAAAGTTGGCTTTCGAAATGCTAATTTTATAACAACAATGGTGCTGAGATGTTTGCAAAACTCCGGACCGCTGGAGTCTGCTGTGCGGAACGAACGCACTATTATTCTTTCCGTGGGCTAACGCGCTTACCGCCACACCATGCGTGTCCTTCGTTCCATTTAGAAGGTTAACTTTATGATTTCGACTACAGCCTCAGTTTAGCTGGGTTCATTGCCGATTTGGGCTCACAGATCAATCCCGTTGACCGGTGATTGCTGATGCCACTTTTAGGTAGAAAACTAGCTGAGAGAAAGGAGAAACGAAAGACATGTATGATTTGGCGACGAACACGCTAGCCTCTGGAAAGGGTAAAAACAAGTTCGGTCGCAACTGCAGATACCTGCGGTCCGGAGTTTTGCAAATATATCAGCATCAATGTGGTTCCATTTCACATAACACTCTGTCGTGAAAAGTAGTCGTAAGTAGTAAATAAAAGGTTAATATTGTAATAGCATGTTTATCTATCTGTTTAATGACTCGACTTCATGTATTAAGTGGATAATATTCACAAAGAATGTTCTCTATGCTTTATCTTGCCAAACATTTCCTATAGTGAATGCGTTTTTAAGCCAGCAATGTTTCCTGCTTTCATCAAATCTATTATGTTTCAAATCATTTGACATAAGGTCAACGTGTTTGTCCTGGATCTGTAACTATCCATAACCAGTGGGCAAGGTACTATTGCCTGATGGCATGTCTTTGCGAAACATAACTAGCGCCACGCTATTCGCTCAAATATTGCTCGCACGGTACATCTCTATCTTTCCTTATCTCGTATAGGAGTTTCCAATTGTTGAGGTCTATTCACATAAACGGTATTTGTGTGGACCAATAAGCACTATCTAGTTGAAAACAATATTCTCTATAGTAACTTTACTGTATAAGTCGATAGAGACACGTAACCGATTGTATAGTAAATATTTGCCACAACGCCCGTATGCCCACTGTACATTCACATCCCATCTTACCCGCCATGCACGGCATTAGATACGACAACTGTTAGCCATCAGATATACCACCAGGCATGCTTCCAGGCACGACTCAACTTAGGGACTAGACCTTGCGACCCGTACCTTGACCCTGCGACCCACGCCACTCGCTTTGATCTAGTCATGCCTCTTAGCACGGCCATTTGTCTTCTGACGACTCCTGGAGTTCGCCATTACTCTTTCATCTTCATTTTCCCCTCCCACTTAATGTTCTTCTGCCACCACTCATTTGATTAGGTAGTAATATTGTTACATAAACAATATTTACTGGTCATCTCCTATGTCCTTACAGTGCTGTTGTATATTGCTCTACATCATTGTTAGTGTATTCTGTTTAGTTAGATTACTACCTACTGAACCACCTTGCTTGCAACTTTTTGTACATACATTTCTAGTCTAATTGCGTCATCGTGTAAATATTACGTGTATAAACAGTTTAATTACCCAGGTTTGAGGCATTGGACTCAGCGACTAATGCACAAAAACCCCGCATGGCAGCTACAACGACTTGGTATTGAAGTCCAGGAATCGTCAGAAGACAAATGGTCGTACTAAGAGGCATGACTAGATCCAAGCGAGTGGCGTGGATCGCAGGGTTACGGCACGGGTCGTAAGGTCAACCCCTCAAGCATTCAGTCGTGTTTGGTAGCATGCCTGGTAGTGTGTCTGATGGCTAACGGTTGCCGTATCTAGTGGCGCGCCTGACGGGTAAGATGGTATGTGAATGCACGGCAGGCATGTGTGCGTTGTGGCAAATATTTACTATACAATAGTCACATGCAGTCTCCGTCGACGTATAGAGTAAAGTTACTACAGAGAATATTATTTTCTATTAGATAATGTTTATTGGTCGACTTGTCGTCATGTCGCATGCTACTACCTTACTTCTGTCCACTGAACCATTTTTTTGTGTAATTCGCAATGTATATATTTTGAATTGCATTCCGTAATTTCGGTTTTAATATTATGTATGTAGAATTTTAATTATCTGAATTTGTGAGCCCCTACATGATGACGACTTAAAGAGAAGCATCTGGTATAACCATCAAAATTCAATCAAGCTTCCCTATAGAGCTCAACAATTACTTTATCCCGTTTGTTACCTGGCATCTATGTTCGGATTTGTGCGTGGGTTCGACTTTTGCGTAAGGACTCTATGTTCTACTCGAATCGCTTAGAATGCTGCCCGAACTATATTTCCTTGGAATCTTGGAATTTCTGTGTTAGAGCGTCCTCAGGATTTTACCACGGGCAGTCGTCGACTGATTCCAAACAGTGGGGAGTTTTTTACACCAGTGCCTTTCTCCTATGAAAGATGGATAAGTGGCTAGGTTCAACATCAATCGCACCAGTCCAGAAGGTCTGACGGGTGGTTTTGCACCGCTTCTCTAAAAACTGCGCTTCATTCGCCTAATAACTTAATAACATCTCTCTATCAACCAGGTTTTCTATTTTTACAGTGTTTACTTCATACTTTGAAGTATGTATCTTTATTTCGTACGCTTTGTTTTTACTTCTTTACGTTCCTTGTTGTCTCGTTGTGGTGCCAAGGAAATTGGAATTTTCCAGAGGCGAAGAAAACATAGTGGCACAGGAGGAAGTTTTTCTCTTGGTTTGTGCCGAGATCTGACTCGTGTTGAATAAACTAATCTGTCCTTCTTTTGAACAAAAGAGAGCAGTTTTACATAATTTATGAATTAAGTGTATTTTAGGTGATACATTGGCTACATAGAATGATTAATAACCTTGGAACGCGACTGTTTAAGTCAGTTACTGACAAAGCTGGCGATCTAGGCGAAAAATTCGAGGAAGAATTCTCTCGGCTCTCGAATAATATTACAGGTAAACTTGGGTGCCAGAGGCGTTCTAGAATGTTTACAAGATAACCATGACTTATAAAAATAAATAAAGCATTATCCATCCTTCCCCTAAACGCTTTACCGCCTCTTCGTGGATAGGAGGTGTTTCCGGCTGCGATATACAACGTGAGGATTCATCCCTCCGGCAGTGTCTTCCAAGCCGAGGAGTCTGGCGTTTTAAACAGAAATCCCAGCTAAGAGTAAGCCAGTACCAGGATCCACTATCGTCCTGGTATCAAACTAGTGCATGGTGGCAAATCTCCTTCTGATCCACAAGATTGACGACTGCCTGTGGTGGTGACTACCTGGACAGACTTTGGCCAATCTGACTTCGGGAATCCAGGGAAACACAGCAGCTAAACCAGATAAACTCCTAATGTGGTGAATATGCTAGTCCTCGCACTACCAGTGAGGACGGGCTGTCCAAGTATCCAAGTAAGTAATTATCAATCATTAAGGTGTGCATCATGCATTCGATTCCCTTAAGCTTCGTAGAGATGCTCACGTGTATATCTGATGTATACGAAGATTTGCGGTGGTCTGCCGATGTATTAAGCCATTGTTTCTATTCTATCTGACAAATTTGGTATCAATTTATTGGCGATATAGGGGTGGAAGCCCTGGTCAGTCTAGCGTGTGGTTACCAGCGACTGAACTAGTGTGTATTGGAGTGCATCTCTAACTACTGCACTACACACTCCCTAACACGTGTCTGCATTTATTTTTAAATGGCCCATATTCGTGGAACGCTGATGTTAGGGAGCGAATGCTTTGAAAATTCACCGATATTCATTGGTTTTGCGCCCTTACAACAATTACCTACGTCAGAACCCTACATAATCACATCCATGATGAATGACTTGTTCTGATGAAGGTTAAATGATTTTTCTATCAACAAGATGGAGTCTAATTGTTATCGAAAACTACCCAAATATGAGGAAATAATGAAATGACCACGAATAGCGCAATGGTCAGAGTCACGCAAGGTCGTTAGTTAGATCTCACTCCCCGAACAAAGCACGACTCACAACCTTTCATCGTCAGTAGTTAGGTGCCAGGGTTGAGCAGGATAATAGAAACATTGGCGTAATACATTAGTAGCCCATCATTAGTCATTATATTGGCCACATATGTATTCAATCAACCCAGCGATGCTTAGTGAAGACGAATGCGCATGGTGTTTCCCTCAGTGTTTGACCGACTGCCAACGAATTATCCCCTATCTCTCGATGAAATCCCCGTTTTTCATCAATATAAACTTGTCGGTCTCATTCTATTTCGTGGGAGTAGATTGATTTCAGCTGAAGTCGACGCCATCGTCTCTGAGGCGATTTCTCTCTCCGGCTTCATCAAAGTAACGCTAGTGATTCTATGTGTTCTACTAGTGAGTGCAATTACGGTGGATCATATCGATTTTACGCGTTTCATCAGTATCAATTTAAGGTGCTCGGCATCATTCGACTGAGTGCTTTCGGTTTTCGGTGTCTGGTATTCAAGGCAAAGGATTGGCTTCGAGCTAACGAAAACAGGCCACCTCCACAGGTAGATGTTGAATGTCGCTTTATGAACATATATGGCGGGTCATCTCTACTCTTCGCTTATTAAGGCTTCAAAAATTTAGCACTGTCGAGCAATATTGTTATTTTATTGTGAAGCGTAATAGAGTAGCGCACTTTGGTCTATTAGTAGTCTACGAAACTGTTCTTGAATTGCGGAAGAGGTGGTGAAGAACTGCGTCTCTCCTAGAATTACTTAAAATGGTTCTGTTACATTCTTGTATTCGTGTCCTCTCACCTACTTGAAGCAATTTAGAAACACCTAGTAGAATAAGACATATCTAACTAGCACCTGGAACTGTATAATTTGGTTGCATTTTTAGCGATGAAGCGAATAAGTAGAATTTTTTAGAAACCCCTCTAAGAATTAAGCGTTAAATAACAGCCTCTGTCACGGATTAAACAAACAGAAAACCAGTAAATGACATTCTTTTTCGATCAGGTCATCTTACTAATGCCAATCGGTAACGGTAAATATCGTCCTACAGCTACGATTTACGCAGATCCACAGACGAAATCCATTATCGACCGTATCCAGCGCGACTCTTTTGAGCTCTTCAATGAAAGCGATGAACCGACACCGATAGTACCACGAATGAAGCCGCCGAAGCTTAATGAATTGCGAGCCATATCGTGACTATCGTTATGTTTGTCAGTGAACTTTTTTTGGGTCGCTATAAATGTTTCATTCTTAGCATTTTTTTTCACAACTACTGTTTTGTATATATTATTACTTCGTATTTTTGTTGAGCAAACGCGAGGTGTTACTATTCTTTATTCACGAATAAGCTGACGTTTCGGCGGACTTCGCCTTCCACAGAGCCTGGAAAGGTCAAGTTGATAGCAAACTATTCTGCCAGACGCCTCCATAACCCAACCAAAGAAACTCTAAACCAAGATTTCAATCACATAACACATTTGCACACTCACCGCTTTCTATGAGGTTTCCACTAAGTATGTCACGTAGAGACCAACCGCACAGAAATCACATGGAAGCATAATGTGTCCCTCCCATCAGAACAGCACTCGTATATACTGCCCTATATCACGCGTGATAATGAGGCATTCTTCCCTGCGGTTCATTTCCGGATTTCTGGAATTAATACAGAATGACTCGAAAGACCGACTTTCTATGAACCTCGGCATAGCTAGTTGATATATTTATTTATGTGATCTTATAAACTGATCTTCTTAAGCTGACGCGAGTCCCGCACGTAACATCACGATTCTGAGGAAGCCGAAGTCGCCGAAACGTCAGCCATCGTTCAATAACATCAAAAACAACGACAACGAAGATCTGTACCAACCTCGCGTCAGCTTAAGAAGATCAGTTCATAAGATCACATAAATAAATAATCCAGAATGCCTCGAGAGTTTTTCGCTTCTGTGTTCTTGATTCGCGTGCGAGGATCGTGACACATACTTCAAAGTCCTCCCCGTTATGTCTCTGAGTCCTATGCGTGCCTAGCGAGGTATTTGGTCTATTTTTGCCGGCTAGGTGTTCTTTCGTGCGGACACAGAGGGGTCCACCCGTTTCGCCAATGTATTCGTCACCACACGTCTTACAGGAGATCAGATAAACTATACCCGAGCCGATTCAATCACCGTCTCTACCACTGGGGCAAATTATGCAATTCTAGTTGCACATAGACGGTCATACAGGCGTTTACGAACCAGCTGGCGCTTAAGATTACTCGGTGGTATTTCAACTACGCTTACCGAATTCTCTAAACCCGCCCTTCTTAAGCAGCGTTTTATAGCTGTACTTATATCATTTGAGATGAAGGGTAGGATAAACGGGACCCTTCTATCGCTAGAGTTGTTTGGAAGCCTAGGATTTCCTCTACACTTCTGAGCTACAGTTTCGTAGCCATTAGAAATGGCTATTTGCCGCGCCAAGTTCCGGGACTCCTCTCTCTGCTCTCTTCCCGTGCACACGTTGGTTGCTGTTCGAAACATGTTTCTTATAAGCGCCCTTTTCTTGTGAGAGGGGTGAGAGGAGAGGTAATGAACCAAGATGTTTTTACTACTTGGTTTTCGGTATCACTTTGTAAAGTAGCCATTTTCTGATAGGTGAATTTCTACGTTTAAAAATGGAAGCCATTTTTCTTTCGGTTTTTCTTGGGTGAACTTGATATACTCTGACTGTGCGTTTAACAATTCGAAACATTTGTCCATTTCCTCTTGTGTTAAGCAAAGGACAAAGCAGTCGTCTACATACCTACAGTAGAGTAGCGGCCCGAGATCAGTCACCGGTGCTTCCACTTTAGACATAAATGCAATGGCAAGGCTTGGAGCCAGTCGTTGTCCCATTGCCAACCTTCTTATTTGAGCGTAGTACTTTCCGGACCATCTGAAGATTGAGCAGTTCAAGCATTCTTTTAAGAGTGCCATCAGGTGCTCTATCTTGAAGCCATACATGTTTATTTCTCCTTCATGTTGTGTAAGGAGTTCGAATATGGCTTGCATTGCGGAGTCATTCGACACGTTTGTATAAAGGGCGGTAAAGTCGAAGGACTCCATCACGTACGCGGTGTTGGGCTGCGCAGTACGTAGACGATCCAGAAACGTCTGGCTGACGGGCTGGAATGTGTTTCAACAACTGGTTAAATATTAGGGTTAAAAACCATGTTATCTTGTCCGTTGGCCCGTCTACACAGCTAATGATAGGTCTAACCTTAAATAGTGATGGATCGGTAGACGCAAGATCATCGCTGGATACTAACTTATGAGGTTTTATAAGTAAGTAAGTAAGTTAAGCAGAAAACATTAACTTATTTATCAGCGAAAACTAGTTATGGCTGGTTAATAGAAAATCGCTCCTGGTAAGTACTGCAGTGTGTACATCTACGTAAGGCCTTTCACAGCAGCTTGGAATTTTTTTCTCCGGTGGTGACTTCTTGGGACCATCAAAGGAAGATCAATACCTGTATTTTGTATTTTTACGTATAATGCTTTGGTTATGGACATGGTCGTCATCGTTCATTACCTAATTTTTCTGCTTCGCATGCTATGTCACATCTGGTCCATTACGGTGTCTACGTGTTGTTCTAATGTGTATCGTATTCGTACACCTCATTTCACTGTCTTACTTCGATTAATCCTTTCATTGATGTATTAAACTGTCCAACTGTCCATAAGAGGCAATATTTATTTCAGTCGTTAGCTTATGCCTAACATTTGTTCTTAGTGATTGTTTTTATTAGTGGTAAAACTTCCACAATTTCAATTTCATCACTGTACTATGGATGCCGTACAGTCTCTCTCTATGTTTTCATGTCGATCTATTCGGTTTTAGAAGAGAAAAAATCTATTGTTAGACATGAGATTCGATTAGAAGCCTGCAGTCAAATGACCCGGAGCATATGAGAAGTTCTCGATTTACCTCCACTGAATGTCCTCTGGAAAAACCCTGCGTGCTCTGCAAACATATCCAGCGGAGGGCTTGGTATATCAAATGTGTTTACGGCTTGGAAATAGTAGAAAGCATAGAAACAAGTGATTTCATGCTCACAATCCTGAAATGGTAGCCACGCCAGAGATTGGCATCCGAGAGGGCGCCGGAACCTCAGGGCTGCTTCAGTTATAGATCTGGGTTAAATTTGGAAGCGCTGTGGTTACGACTAGTATTTACAACGCTGGCATCGAAGGCCTTTTTTCGGATTCCATACGGTTAATAGCATCATGAACGACACTTGAGTATAGAACGAGACCATAAAATACCACTTGCCACACTTCGTTCATGAACCAACAAGACCTCGGTCATGAAGACCTGTTCACTTGTACAACTAGTGAAGTGAATAGAACATGTTGGACTGAAAACAACTGAATCAATCCAGCAAGGTGGTTTTTTCTTGAGAACATCATACCTATAATACCATCAAACTTTTCTACCAGATCATTTGGGAAGCAAAACAATATAGATAGTTAACGTTTTCTAATTCTATAATTATGTCTTCGATTCTTTTTACAATTTCTTCTAATCTTGTTGGTTTTTCATTTGCTATTTCCCGTTTATCAAACCAATTTCACCTCGAAAGTTCAAATGAAGCTATGCAAGAAAATGAGCAGCTAAACATACGAATAGGATCTTGCGAGATTTTACAGCAGTTAAGCGGACGGTGTAAAAATGACTTCAGAGATCTCCAGTTAGAGATGGTCCAGGCAAACATTGGAAATGAAAACAAGGAATGATGAACTCGCTGTGTGGATTAAAATGCTTCAAAAAAACCGCGAAAAACATGGTTTAGTAAACTTTGGAATAAACTCCCTCCCTCAAACTGTTGAGAAAAGTCGGAAATTCTGTGATATAAGGGAGTAAGTGGGCGCGTTTTCTGTATCTGTATGTATCTTCCACAGTCCTATTAATCATCTGGTAACTGAAGCAGGTATCCGTAAAGTCAGTGGATCCTGCGCTGGTTATCGGACTGAAGTTGCTCGAGGAAAAAGAAGGCTTATTGTAATCTCCGCATATTGCCCTCTTCCAACCATTTCTGATGAAAGGATATCCAAACTGTGCGGGTGAGCGAACACTTTACTTTAATTAGTAAGGCTCTAAAAATGATGATGTCTGATACCGCTCAAATTTCACTTGCGGTAAAGAAAAATTCCAATCCTGGCGCAATGTAATCAATAACCCGAGACAGTGATCATATGCAGTTGAGCTACTAACCTCTGTAGGGGTATAGGCTCATTCTTACCTCTTCAGAGCAGAACGAGCTTTTTCCGAAGCCATGTAACGCTATTGTGTGATGAGACCTTATCGCACATTGCAAATTTGACACTTGCAATACTGTCGTCAAAGGCGTATAATGATGTGATACCGTTCTGAAAGTGTTCATATGCTGTAGAATATAAAGAGCCCATAACGTAGAAAAATGTCTTGTTGTAACGACGTCCACATCAAATAAATTTATTTTCATCCGATTCCGTGGGGAGCGCGTAGCTTAGTGGTTAGAGATACACTGCAATGCACATGTTTTCGATCCCACGCCCCAGGCTCACTTAGTCTTCCATCTCTCTGCGGTTAGCAAATCGGTACCAGACTCGTCTAGGAGGATAGCACCACTGGCTCGACACATCGGTAGGCAAGTGCGGGCCAGATATGCATCAAATCGTCTTTGACGATGCTTAGTGAAGTTGAATGCATGACGACCGCTCATGGATTGATCAACACCAAGAGATTTGGAGCTTTCTTTTATCTGACTGTGTTTGTCGAAGGATAGTTTGTCAGTTCCGTCATCTTTTTCTAAGTCACATATTCTCGTTGACGTTTTTCGTTCCTCGGTTGTTACCATCCTTTCTTATTGCTCGGCAGTTATTAGCTTCTCTACGTCTGCACCTTGTTAACACTTTAAATTCAGAGTGAACTATTTAGTAGGCGTGTGTCGAATCCTCCCCTCCTGGCCGAACTAACGGAATTGACTGAGTATTTCAAAAGACCAATTTTCCATTAACCTGAGAATGGTTGACCAGCATGCACTAATTCAGTTTCCTTTCTGAAACATTGCTACGCTCTGGGCTAGTGGATAATGATGCTGACTGCTGCAGGATGAATTATCCGAAGAAAAATAAACGATTATCAACGAAGAGTCATCACCAACAACCGTTTTGCCTAAAAGGGCATCGCCGAGTGAGATTCATTTCCGACCTTGTATAAACTTTGGCATTGTGATTGATATATCTATGTATACGCCTCTACGAACCACCTATATTTAATTGACGCGAGGTTGGTATAAATCTTCTTATCGTTGTTGTTGTTGTCGTCGTTGTTGAATGGCTGACGTTTCGGCGACTTCACCTTTCTCAGAGCCTGAACGTACCATATGTAACGGTAGCCCTATAATTCGGCGAACTCCATAGAATTAATGAAGATCCAACACATTAATAGACGCCAATTTTCAAAAACTACACACCGTGCTGTCGGACCACCGCTTGTTGTTCACGAAGGATGATGCGTGAGACCCACCCATGGGGATGTGCGTCAAAAAATCATTCTGAAATAAGGTACCACATCACTTGTGATAGTAAGAAAGGCATTCGCCTTTCTACTTTATTTTCGGGCTTTTGAAATTTATCCAAAACGCCTCAAGAGTCTTCCGCGTTGATGTTTTAGATTCCAGTGCTAGGATCCGGTGATTCACTTCAAAATCATCACCATTGTGCTCTTGTGCCTTATGTGCACCCAGTGGAGTAAAGCGTCGAATTTCAGCTTTTCCATCTAGATGTTCTTTTATGCCTTTCTTTCTTTTATGGACACAAAATGGCCTACCCGCTCCTCCTATGTAATCCTTATGCCTTATATAATATATCGAGTATATTGTGTCTAAACTCATGCGATCATCGTCCCTTCCCCTTAGGACAGATTAATCCGTTCCTTTGGACCGTTGATCCAAGTCGATGGTCTGCAGTCGTTCATCCTTTCGTTGCGGTATCTTCGTCGTTGTTTCGAGTCGAATCTTATTCATTGGAGCATCGCCCGAGTGAATGAAACTCACGAACTGCCCTTATTTCGAAACCGACTTTCCTTGAACCTCGGTATCACTAATCAATATGTATTCTTTCTTTGATGAGCTTACACGAGGTTGATAATGATATTTATTTATTTTCGGCTAACGTTTCGACGTCTTCGCCTTCCTCAGAGCCGATGATCCCAGCCGATGGTCCATGCTTGTTGCTCGTCTCGACGTTGCAGCTTCGCCTTCGTGCCGAGTCAGGTCTTCCTCAGTGAGCCATCTTCTCGAATTCGAGCTCTGAGGAAGACGAAGACGTCGAAACGTTAGCCGAAAATAAATAAATATCATTATCAACCTCGTGTAAGCTCATCAAAGAAAGATTACATATCGCCTTTATTTAGTTGACGCGAGGTCGGTATAGATCTTCATAGTGTTGTTGTTGTCGTTTTTCAACGGCTGCCCCACAATTCTGTGTACTCCATGCTATGTAGTGTAGGAAAACGAAGATGTCGAAAAGTTCGCCGAATAAACCTTTTTATCAACCTCATGTTGGCTTGTCAGGCTTGTAAGTGAATACATATGGAACCCACTAAAACTGTTCACCTAAGTACAAATCAGATCTGAATACACATATACTAGCATTGAGCTGTTTTTACTGATCACCTACATAAGATATGACCTATTGTCGGTGACCCAAGCGTAAGGTCACCCATTGTCAATAGCCTGTGTGATGACTGAGAACGGGCAACTGGGAACGGCATGTTCGGCGTGTAACATCAGAACTGCTAAAGATAATAATCTAGATCTGAGTGCACATATATAAGCAAAAATGATAACAAGAAACCGCTGCGGTGCAGATTTTTTGCAGCAATTCATTTGACTTCATCGAACATAGTATTAACTGGACGAATATCTGACCCATGCAGTGACCCCAGAGGCCTGCCGATTTATGATTCCAGTGCATTTTATCCTCCCGAACAAATCTGTCTAACACAAAGAGGCGGAAACCTTGATGGTTCAGGACGCAAAATTAAACAAATAGACGAACCAGTATGTATTGCAGTAATCCTCTAACCACTGCGTACGTGCCTCCTCGTTCATTTGAATTCGGGTTCTGAAATAGTGCTCAGAATATCAGAAGGAAAAGTAGGCGGGAACATCAGAATTGTCAAGCAGAGAAAAACAATCGGCCTAGCAATTAAACAAGGGAATAAGGGATAAAAGGATAATGCTCTCGTCGTTGATCAATCGCTGAGGAATGTACCATGGATTCGACTTCATTACGCATCGTTGGAAATGATTGAATGCACACCTGGTCTTTACAATAACTCGCACTGGCGTACAGATGTATCGACTTGGTGCTGCTTTCCTCTCAGACAAGTCTGCCAGCAATGTGCCGAACCAAATGGCCGAAAGCTTTGGCGAGCCTGAAGCCTGAACCGACCCCATGTGTATTGCAGGGCGCCCTCGAACACTGGGCTATACACGTCCTTCAAAACATGAGACCTGTGTATTATCCGTTTCCACTGAAGCAAAATCGACTTTATCGTTTTGCATTTTACGAAGTGCAAAAAAACACTGTTTTTTCCCGCCGCATTCATTTTGTCAGAGGGTGAGAGGTGTATGTGTTTAGAATATGGAGAATAGCGGTACTCGAACAGAAAAAGGAGTAGAACAGGTTCTAGGCACACCCCTATTGTAATGTTCGTATCACACTCGATAACCATGTTATATCGAAGCCTGTCGCCTTTGGTATGTAATTTTGAATACATCCGAATTCGTGGACGTTCTATTCATTTTAAGAATATGCACCTGTTACAGATGAATACTGCAATGTACTACAGCATTCTAAGCGTCTTTATTTTCACGGGTATTATACTCTCCAGTGTATTTTTAATAATTGTAGACGTACTAGATGAAATAGGCGAGTTTCGCTCAATGGTTGATGAGGATCTCAATCAGTTCAAGGTGGATATCAGTTCTAGTCTTTTTTTTATCATAAAAGATGTTTACGAGTGTAGATGTTTTAACATATCGAAGACTTTTGCAGGGCTATGCCGACAACGCTTTGAAGATGATGGTAGAGATGAAACACGTGCACGTACCAAAAACCCACATATTCTATAAGTTTAATATTCCTGTCACGAGAGTAGAAGCACATTCTAGTAATGGTTTCGAAGGCACAGTGGTTGAAGATGGTGACTGTGATAATTCTGCTATGTGCCAATGTGAGGAATGTCGAGTGGGATCGCATGGTTAGTGGAAAACAATTAAGCACTGACATTGCCGCAGTTCCAATAGTAACTGCCGATCTTTAGAACCTCCTGGAGATCCGGAATTACCTGGTGAAGATGGTAAGCCTGCTCAACCACGGCACCCTGGATCACCAGCTAGCGTCAATTCTGAAACGTTTGGAAGAGGATGTGTCATTAACACTGTTGAGCCGTCTTATTCACTTGAATCAAACAGGTCATTAAGACTAGGAGATCCTGCAGGATATTCTGGCATGTGTTGGAGCAGTGGAGGTGTGTATATTGCAAATATTCAGAGCGGTTTTATCAAATACATTTCCATTGAGTAATAAGTTCAGGTGGGCCCGGGCCACCTGAACCAAGTTTATCAGGACTCACTGGCAACATTGGAGCAGGTAGAACAGACGGACAATCAGGTAATAATCTAAGATTATCCAAGGAAACGAAATAGTGGTGGACTTCAAAAAAGCAGAAGTTCAAAGTTTCAAAGCAGTTTCAAATATATTCTACACAATCTTTCACACACGACTTCCTCCAAAGGTTGGCGATTGAGAGCACATTTATAACTACAGGTAAACCCATTTAGACACGCTAAAGTGTAATCACCAAAGATATGTCAACTTAGTTGAACTTTTCGGCTCAGCTGGACAACCAGGCTGGAATAGCACGGTTAAGGAAACCGGTGTACCGATAGTACCACCAGGACTAGCGGACAGTCCTGAAAATCAAGGAGAATTGGAAGGATTTACACAAACTAAGTCAGACGAGGCAGTGAACTTGGATGGTGACCACTGCCCTCATCTGGTCAGAGATGGCTGTTTTGATGGAATTGCTTCTACTGTTAGAAGAGATCATTCAGCTGATTGTGAAAGTAAGAAATCGGGAAACAATAGTGTGTATGTATTTTAAAACTTGCGGCCGTTGTTCACGCCTGTAATAAACATTGTGCACAGCATTTCCGAATAGAAATTAGTAATCCAAAGAGTAATTTGAAGAATGAAAATCTAGATAGCCCAATAGACGCTGACCTTTCGGTCGGTCAATTTCAGTTAACTACACTTACAATGTACGTGTCGAAGCCCTATAAAATCACAAATTACGTTCCCCAATGAACGTTGTTATTTAGGAATCAATAAAATTGATCGGATGGGCAATATTCCTCAGACTTGATGTAACGTCATTGTAAACGTTTCGCACTTTATTTTTTCGACCACAGTTGGCGAACAGGCAGTTCTCACGCCCGTGAACTAGAAGAACCAGATTACCCCTGGTCTATTTAGGGAGGAAATGTCATTTGCCATTTATGAATTAATCTGATCAACATCTACGGAATCACTAAATGGATGCTAAAGCACTTTGCTTTGGTGAACTGATTAAATTGGTAATGTATACCGAAACGTGCGCTTGCTGCTGAATTAGGAGAAACATCACAATAAAGATTATCAAAACGTTTTCTGATCCATACGAAATGATCATCTCGCAGACCTTCTTTCGAATTGTTCACATACCGATGGATTTATTTCTTTCATATCAATTTCGTTGACGAGTATTTGCTGAAGGCAGTGATCGATAGAAAACTAGGTGAGAGAGAGGCGAAGCGAAGTACTCGCATGGTGCAGTGGTGAACGCGTTAGCGCCGGAAAGGGTAATAGCGCGTTCTTTCTCCACTGCAGACACCTACGGTCCGGACTTTTACAAATGACTCAGCACTATTGTGATTATTTCTTTAATAGCTTCAAAATTTCAAAAACCAACCTCTCAAAATAGCTGTGAAGTGAGTGTTTATACAATTTTCGTAAGAAGTTTCTACTGTAGTGATAAAAATCGAAAGTAGGGATTCTTCCATATTTTTTAAAGGTTTTCGAAGTCGGTTTTGAAAAACACTGATTCTCTACTAGATAGCTAATGCATGACCGTTAGCTGCAGGATGCACTACTACAGTGAAAACAGATCCAAAAGGATGGCAAGGGATCAACAGCCGTCCCGTATAAAAGCTCTCCGCTAAATGAGGAAATTTGATTGGAGCGGTACTCCACTCAAGAAGATTCGACTCGACTGTACTACGAAGACGCACGAGTGCGAACAACTGCACCATCGACTCGGATCATCACTGCTCTGAAGGAAAAAGCGTCGAAGTTCAAGGCGAATAAAACTTTATTATCCTAGTGCTATAGCTTGTTAATCTGAAAAAAAAAACGTTAAGAGTCCTTTACACAGCGGTTTTATCTCGGCCACATATTATGTGGCATATTAGTCTTGTGTAAATAGACTTCCGAGTGGTATATAAACACCGATTTTTATGCATTATATGATGCTTCTTTTTTGTTTAGATCAAGTTATATTCTTCGGATTTGTTTCAATGATTATTAAGGAATAATTAGAGCAAAGGTTATTCAAGTGTCACTTTTGTTGCCTCACAAAGTAATTCGCAAAAATGGTCTGGTTCATGCGCTGAATTTCAGTTGGTTCACGTGAATTGTATCTTGTGAGTCTGCTTGCTTTTTTCCTCAGTGACATGTTATTCGCTGATTGAACGTGGTTTCCATCGCATCTCCTAGTCAGCCGTGCTAGAGCGTTTCCAGGTTCCACTGTAGACATCTACTGGAGATTGTTGATCGGAAGGTGAGGTTCCACTTTGAAGTGGAACTGTTTCAAGATGGCACCAGTTATTGCGACAACAATTCTTTCCACTCACTTCGATGATTACAACATTCAGTAGAGGAGTTGCTGGCATCTAGAAATTTCTGAGTCGTTCTGATATCCATTAAATCACGATCTTTCCACGACAATTATTTCGATGCATGCTTCTACTACATTGTAGTACTGTAAAGTGTTTACGAAACAGTTCTGTGTTTTAGACATCCATTAGAAAGCAATGAGCACCACGTGATTTGGAAGTTGTTCTCCGCAAACCCTTCTGAATTATAAAAAACTGCATGAACAAGTTTTATGCTTTTTCTTCCGTTTCCACACTACTTAGGGATGATGCGTACAATTTCTTTTCATCTCTCATTCTAACAAATCGTTAACACTCCCAAGATCTGGCAAGCATTACGAAAAACGAGCACTTACAATATACATATGTCTATACATTTATACATATCAATATGATATATGTATATAAACAAATGGCGCGTATGGCGCAACGGCCGGAGACGCCCTGCAACACACACATGGAATCGATCCCGGCGTCTATGGCCCCCCATGGCCTTCCATCCCTCCGGGGTCGGTAAATTGGTACCAGACTTCTCTGGGAGGATAGCACCACCGGCTCGATACATCGGTAGGTAGGTAGTTCATTCATTGCAAAGGCCAGATATGCAATCAGTCACCTCCAGCGATGCTTAGTGAAATCGAATGCATGACGCATCGATCGATACCAAGAGCTTTTAGCTTTACCTTTATGTACACAAAAAAATAAAATTTCAAGAAAAAATGCGAAATATTCCTTATTCCTTCTGAATATGACTGTCATGATAAGTACAAAAATTTAGAAAAAGCACCATAGTCAGATTCCTCTCACGTAGTCGCTGGTTGGAAATTATCACTTCAGGTTCGACCTTATTTCATCAACAAACACTATAAACCTTAATACAGTAAAAAAAAATGTGAAAGAGTCCAGTACAGTCCAATACATGTTAAAATTCTTAAATATCTGAAGGAAACAATCCTGTCCTCACAATAAACAGCAGCATTTGTAACACAACATTAACGACAGATAAGTCCACTGATGATAAACCGATTAAAGATGAAAAAATTATTGTACGTAAATAGATGCCATGAGCTGCAACTACCAGTTTTGTATTTACGTTAGTCAATCCAACAAAAATGAAGCGAGGTTTAACAGCCCATTATGAAACGCACATGATTCATTCAGTGACATTTTCTAAAATAAGCCCTAAAGGATAAAGGATAAAGCTCTTGGCGTTGAACAATACTTGAGGGATGTGCCATGCATCCAACTTCATTAAGCATCGTTTGGAGGTGATTGAATGCATAACTGGCCTTTATAATGACTCGTGGTGGCCTGACGATGTATCGAGCCAGAGTTGCTATCCTCCTAGACAAGACTGGTACCAATCTATCGACTCCTGGGGAATGGAAGACTTGAGCAATGGGGCGGGGATCGATCATCCCGTGTGTATTGCAGAGTACCTCGGACCACTGCGCCACACGCGCCCTCTCTGAATTAGCAAATGTTACCAATGAGGGCATCTCTGCAAAGTCCATTTTCGTGAACGTCTGGAGACAAACAGCCAGTGAAATATTAACAGGTTGCAAGGAGCCTCCGACCACTGCTTCACATGCGCTCCTTGTGCACATTAGAGCTTGGAGAACGGCTTTATAAAGCGTTGAAATTCGTAATGGAAGAGTTTTGATAATGTGACAAGGAGTTCAATATTTCAACGTACAATCCATTCCAAAAAATGGAATACTTTGATGGAGTTCTGTCAGAAGAATGGATTGACAATCACTAATCATCGGTATTTTATCAGCATTAGAAAGCAGAGGGCTCCCAACTTTCAAGTTCCTTGCCGTCGTGTAGCCTTTTCGTCAATTCGAAAGCGAAAGACACTAAAATGGTCTTATTTCAAGCCATTTCCTCAACACCACTCGGAAATCTACTGCTATCATATTTCTCAAAAACGCTACGAAGCACTGTCGAAAGTACTAAAATTATTCTTTATCTCTGAGTGACTCATAATAATGACTGGAGCTTTTAAAAGAAAATTTTCAGCACCTTTCATTCGGCTGTCGTTGAAAACTTCACTTGCACTTGTTGCACCTGTCGTTGAGTGGCGAAGCTGAAAGTAGATCTGGCCAAGATCAACCTCGTCTTAAGTCTCGTCTGGTTGGCAGTTGTTCCGATCAAATGAAATGCCATATAAGCGCTGAAGAAAACGTTTATATTGCTAAACACATAATTATTACGTTAAAACGAATTCAAAATTTTATTATTTGACCGCGAAATTTTAATAAACATTAGGTAAAATCGCCGTTTTTGAGAAATATGATAGAGGTAAATTTCCTCTCAAAAATCGCCATCATTAAGTACAGGATACAGGCTTAACAAACTGGGACAAGAACTGAGGGCTCAGTATTGAAAAAAAATTTTAGGATGAAGGAGGAGAAATCGAAATTAACGAAACAAAAGAAGTTTATGTTAATATATTTATTTATGTGATCTTGTAAACTGATCTTCTTAAGCTGACGCGAGGTTGGTACAGATCTTCGTTGTCGTTGTCGTCGTTTCTGATGTTATTGATCGATGGCTGACGTTTCGGCGACTTCGCCTTCCTCAGAGCTAAGGAGATCAGTTTATAGGGATCACATAAATAAATATATCAACTATCTATGCCGAGGTTAATAGGAAGTCGGTCTTTCGAGTTATCAAGTTTATGTTAGTTCTTCGCATGTATAAAGGATCGAAGTTCAAACTTTAAACAGCAAGATAGAGTCAGTAGGTTAGCAGTGTCGCCATTGCCTAACAGTTAACATTACCTGTTTAAGAAATACTTGTTTGTGTTTCGTACGAAGAGTAATTGCAGTGGTGACTGTAGACAGGCTGCCGTTTTGAACTTTTGCGAATAAATTGACGACGTGGCCAGCCAATACGACAACAACAACAACAAGACAAATGCTTCTTATAAACAATGAGGGGCCGTCACTGTCACTGTGACCCCGCTTCTTGATGGCACTAAACCGTTGTGAATGCTCTGAAAAGACTGGATTTTCGGTTCCAACTCGAGAAAGACAACACTACAAGGTTCATCACCATTTCACAGGCGAACATCACGCCTCGTGTATGTAAACAAACTAGATCAGGTGTTTGACTGCATTATAAAGAGGCCCCCATTTACTGCGCAAGACACTTACACTGCTCTTGGCAACGGTGAGAGTCGTTTTCTAACTCGCTTCCTCATTGAATTTTCCAACAGATTTGTTTTTGAGGTTGCAGATGGGAAAAATAATGCACTACGTTGTAACCGGCATATTCGTCAGCACAGCTGTGCTGCTCTGTACGGCATTTGTCATCATTTTTGACGTTGTCAACGGAATTAAGGATTTTCATAGTGAGATCGACAAGGATCTTGACCAATTCAAGGTATTTATTTGATTTAACGAAGTTCTGCCTCTTACTGCGATCTATAAGCTCTTTCTGAAAATAGCTGTTTCCTATTTATAATTGATGATCACTGCAGCAAATCTCTAACGACGCATGGAAGATAATGATGGCAGCCGCACAAAAAGCAGAAGACCCCATACATCTCTCGGTGTTCAGCTCTACGGCTAGATTTCGAAGAGGAGGGACATATTCAACTGGTGGAGTTGGTGCTGGTGCTTACAAAGGTCCAATTCGAGGTCCCACATACACATCTACTGGAGGTTGTCAGTGTGCTGCACAAGCTTCCAGATGTCCTGCTGGTCCACCTGGTCGGTAATAAATTTTCGTTGGTAACTAAGACACTCTTCGTCGAAATGTGCACCAACGTGTTTCCAGGACCTCCAGGTCGGCCGGGTTTACCAGGAGAGAGTGGTCAACCTGGAAATGTAGGATCACAGGGCGGTATCGGCAAAACTTACGAGGCGCAACGTGGAGGAACGGGATGTATCACGTGTCCAGCAGGGCCTCCTGGACCACCTGGACCAGGTGGGCCTCAAGGGCCTGCTGGACCCCTTGGAAATCCAGGAATTCAGACAATTAGCGGAGGAGGCGGTAAGAGCAAACAAAAATGGTTTTGTAGTATCGATCAAGTGACGCTGTGATATATATGTATATATAACTTTCTAGGGCCACCCGGACCTCCAGGACTGCCAGGAGCTCCAGGATCAAGTGGAAATCCAGGTCAACAGGGAAACAGTGGACAACCTGGACAGCCAGGTCAGAAACTCTCAGCCATACTGGTGATAAAGAATAAAGGATAATTGGTGGCAAAACGTAACATACTAATGATATTCTAAGAAATCTATTTTTAGGTTCGCGCACTGTAAACCAACCAGGGCCAGCTGGACCACCTGGACCACCAGGCCCACCGGGCCAGCCTGGGCAGGTTGGTTATGGCGGAGGAAATGCCGGACTGCCTGGACCACCTGGTCCACCTGGAAATGATGGCGCTCCAGGAAGTCCAGGAAGTCCTGGTCAGCCAGGGGTTGGTGGAGTACCAGGGTCAGACGCAGCATACTGCCCCTGCCCTCCACGTATTGCTGGAGGTGGAGCTCCTGTTGAAGAACCAAGCATTGGTGTTGTGGAACCTGGGGCAGCCAGTCGTTATGAACCAAAATCGGTTGGAGGCGGTGGTGTACCTTACTCTGGAAACAGCTATGGGAAAAGAGCTAGTGTTTGAAATTGATTATATGGAGGCGGCGAAGTGGCAGTTGGTGGAGGCGGAGGCAATAACAAAAAGTTCTGTAGATCAATGAACACATTTATTTCGTAAAATTTTAATAAAGGTTTAATGCAGTGACTATGAAGACACGAGGAAATCACTACACATCAAATAAAAGCACAAAATATAGTGAAAATGTCGCCACAGAAAGTTAGTGGAGATACATGCACAATATATAAAGACTGCACCTTAAGTACAAAGCAAACGAGACCAAAACAACCTTAGTTCTCAGATCACACTTGCTTCTTCAGTATCAACCAGAATAAAACATTGCCAGGATGCCCAGTTTGAGTGCACTGTATACCAAAATTTTACGTCATCTAGTATTACCTCATTAACCCAGCGACCTGCACATTAGCCCTTCTGCGACCATATGCATTGATTTCAATATGTACGCTCCTGTACGTTTCGGACCATACATCGTGATTTCAATGCATATCTCAGTTGTGCTCCAGTGAATGATACGCTGTATAATGGGCCACCATGCGGTAATGGCCGCACTCCTGAAATGGCGGGACCTTTGTGTAATAACAACTATTCTCGATATTCCTGTTCAGTAAACACGAGGTGTTACTCTGTTCTTTATCCTGGTAAAGCTAACGTTTTGGCAGTATAGCCTTCTTCAAAGCCTGGAATGGTATATTGCTATGCAATTTCTTAAATCAAACGCTTTCATAACACAAACAGAAAGATGAAAATCCGAGTGGTAATCACGTGATCTACAAATTCTCAAAAAGCCGTTTTTTTACGTGTCTTCCACTAAGGAAGAAAAGAACAGCTAAAAACAATTCCGAGATACGAGGCTAGACCACGTGTTATCTTTCTCTGTTCCCTACTGTTCATTCTCAGATACTTCGCATTTATCCAAAAAGCCTCCAGAAGTTTGCGCGCTGGTGTTTTGGCATCTTGTGCGAGGATAGCGACCTTTATTCCAAAATCGTATCCGCTCTGCTCTTCCATCCTTTACGTCTCTAGTGGTGAACTTTGTGGTGCTTTTCGTCTGCCATCTAGGTGTTCTTTTATGCGAATACATAAAGGTCTGCCCGTTTCGCCAATATATTCGTCTTTGCAAGTATTAGAAAAGATTAGGTATGTCGTTCGTACCTGAACTCATCAAATCATCGTCCCTGCCATTATGGTAAATTACGAAATCCTCTGTTTAACATAGACGGCCGTATAAGCGGTTACAAACTAACTGACGACGGTGCTAGATTATCCGGTGCTATTTTAATTGTCGCTACCGATTCCTCTAAACCTGCCTTTCTTGAGCATCGCTTTATACCTATACTTACTTCATTGCTAATAAAGAGCAACACAAACGGAAATTTGTTTTAAGAAACAGAAAACAAGTCTTTTGTTTTGGAATGTTACCCTCTTCTAAACTTATCTCGTGGGATTACTATTTCGTAGCTATTGGAGATGGCTATTTGCCAAGCCAAGTCGCACGATTCCTCTTTTAGCTCCCAGTTTGGACACACAGAGATGGATGTTCGAAATATGCTTACCACAACCATCCTCGAAGATGCGTGCTAATTTATAGTATTCCGGTGTTCCGGTTATTTAGAGCTTCTCTACAGTTAGGCTCAACTGGCCGAGAATAAACAGTGGAGGATGTACCTCCTATATATCTTTGATCATTTTTGATATATCTCTTTGGACACTTTTCAAACGTCTTTATAAGCAATAACAGGAGAAATTGCTGCCTGCAATAAATCCAAGCATTACCGAAATACGAAATGACTAAAATTTCAGCGCCACTTGCAAATCATTTCGCTACAAATCTCTACTGAATGGTTTGAATAACTTTACAAGGCTGACCTCTATGTTGATCAGTTTATAATAGTATGAGAAAAGACATCTGTGACCTCGAATTTTTTTTCCTTATCAATCTGTCTCAGCCCTCACGTAGTTCAAAATATTTAGAATGCAGCGGTGCGGCCTATATGTCGCTTTCAGGAAAACTAGGCACAGCTAGCCATTATATTAACTACCAGATCCGTTATTTCGTTAAAGCTATTTATTGTCAATGCCAAGAAGAATTGAGCGAAAACCCTGAGAGACAACAGAGGAGAACCAATAAACCATTTTTGCTACCAAAAATACTAATGAACGCACAAAAGCCTTTCATAGCAACAAGGAGTAACTTTGTGGCCAAAACTTTTATATTTTAAGGACAGATTTTTAATAAGGAGAGTATTTTTCATAGAATATTCTCTACCTTTCATTGTGAGATCTCTTGTGTTAATCGTGTATTTGCGTTTGTTGCTCTTGTCATGTTGTAATTTGATTTCAAGTTACACGACACAACGCCCACGCGTCTGCTCTACATTGGCACTTCCTAACCATCAGGCACGCCACCGGGCATGCTTCCGTGCACATTAACATTACTTAGTGACTTGACACTATGACCTTCGACACTCTCTTGGACGGTAGTCACGTCACCTAGGAGTGCCACTTGTCTTCAGAAGACGCGTGAAGATCGCGGTCGCCCTACTCATCACTTTTTCTCTCTCATAACCTCCTCCATACACAACTCCTTCGACTTATTTAGAACAAGATTAGTATTAAATAAAGCTTCATACTCTTGTCTCATCATCATATTGCTGTTATGGTCAATCCTAATCTAATCACTATGCGTTGCTAATCTTGCGGCTGTCTCAAATTATTCCACTTTTTATAAGTACGATACAAAAGTCACTGCTGCAACATCAAGCCATTTACTTGCATTTCCACTACGGCCAAATACGTCGATATTCGAAGGACTCCATCACGCACGCGCTGTTGGGCTGCGCAGTACGTAGACGATCCAGAAACATCTGGGTATTCGTAAGATGGGCTGGAATATGTTTCAACAACTGGTTAAATATTAGGGTTAAAAACCATGTTATCTTGTCCGTTACATGTATGGCTTCAAGATAGAGCACTTGATGGCACTCTTAAAAGAATGCTTGAGCTGCTCAATCTTCAGATGGTCCGGAAAGTACTGCGCTCAAATAAGAGGGTTGGCAATGGAACAACGACTGGCCCCATGTGTAAAGCTGTGTTCAGTGTGATTGAAATCTTGGTTTAGAGTTTCTTTGTTTGGTTATGGAGGCGTCTGGCCGGGTAGATTGCTATCAACGTAACCTTTCCAGGCTCTGAGGAAGGCGAAACCCGCCGAAACGTCAGCTTATTCGTGAATAAGGAATAATAACACCTCGCGTTTGCTCAAGAAAAATACGAAGGCAATGAGACAATATGGTTGGTAGCGCGTGTGCGTTACTGTAGCAGGCTGCGGTACTAATAGTGAGGAATGCTGCCGAATAAAATGCAACAATAACAATGCAATAAGATTAATGTGGTAGTAGAACGCATATAAATGGAATATCTTCAATGTACGTCTTGTTATTACGACGGCAAGATATATAATGTGCATGGTTAGCGCTGCTTATATTTATGGAGTACGTAACCACTGAGTTCTACAGTGTGAGATGAACCAGGAAGGTGAAGACTAAGGCAGCGTTTAAGCGAGTGAGATCTTAATATATAACGAAACTATGTACTGTTTCTTAACAATTGAAGATGCAAAGTGATGATGATAGGCTTAGATGGGTAAGGTCAGTAGCTTCAAAAGAAATTCCCTACAATGAAGTACGGTAGAACAATTTCATGACAAAAGCCGAGCGGGGATGCCGACTGGCAGGAATGTCGACGTGTGAGCCTCACCAACTGCCCGCGGTCATTTTATACTGCCTCGAGAGTGGGCTGATGTTTACGGTTGTTGGCCACTACACCATTCTCGGATATCACTATTATAGCGAGAAATGTTTTTTATAGGGCGTAAACATTATTCTTTTCCATCTGGTGTTAAAGGTATATGGTATTTTTAATACTATCATATCCTTTAATCTATACAGCCGCACCTTGCGGACAGATGTTTACGGGCCGGACTGTTTATCGTGGGCGGTGTGCTATTGTTATTATCGTTGTAGCTTTGGGTTATATCTGGCTAGGCAACCACCTCTATCAAAAAGCATAGAATAAGGCTACTCTAGAAAATTTTGTGTTCTGTCAGAAGATGCTTGTTGGTCGACCTGCCCACAGTGTTATTAACGTTGTATTAGTATGGTGTTTATACAAAGGCTATTTAATGTCTTCTATTTATACATACATAGTTAACAGCATCAGCAACCTTTCTACTGCAAACGCGTTATTGCAGTACCGCCGTATTGTAGCAGTACATGGGGATCGCCACTCAGTTCAGTCCGTTTTTTCCGCTGCGCATCGCTAGTGTTGAACTGCTGAAGCTATCATGACTCCAAGCAATCCAACCTCATCCCATCTACTCCCTTCAATGAAGCATCCAAAAGGCTCCATGTGGGCGAAGGCAGGAAGAAGATAATTTCGAATAAACATTCTTCCAGCGAACCAAATGATTCATTCACACCTGGGACCTTCTAGAGTAGCATCCTTATATTGCAGTTCATTCCCATCTACGCCGATATCATGACACAGATCCCTCTTCGAGAGTTGAACATTGCAACTATCACGCCGCAACGACTGTTCAACTAATCAATCACAGCACTAATTATTCTTACACAGAAACACTACAAAACTGTGGCGCATCGATCACTGCAATCATTGTTTCAATCGTCGGTCACCACCATGGCGTATACCACTTCACGTAAGTAGAAGGCGCACCCGAGAAAACAGGACTTTGGAGATAAGAGACGCCGTCGAATATGCCAAAACGAGGAAAACAAGGTGAGGCCAAGCACTAATGCACGTGCTGTGCTCCATATAGCGCAAGGAGAATTGCGATACAATAATCGTCACGATTATTAAATTTCGTTAAGGCACTAATGTGATTTTCCTTGGTCCTTCCAGCAGGTAGAGCCGATGAGACTAATTCGGAGCGTTATAGGAACAAATGTAGAGCTTAATGGCCTCGCTGGAATGTTTTTTTAATCAATACGAAGGCAGTAATACAGATGAATTTATTACAGGAACGTTTAATAACGTACAATGAGACATTCTTTATCTATGATCGGTGGTTCCACCGCTCTAGGTCAGTCAAGCCTTTTCCATTTTCCACTTGAATTACTGGTTAGCAATGACCTGCGAAAGACAGAGTACACTGACTTGTCCATGAACTGATCTAAAGGAAATAAATCCGCAGAATGGGCCGACAAAAACGGATCCCAAAAAAATAAGTGAAACAAAATCAATGGCGCTGCAGTCCCTACGAGCTTGAGAATGAAAACATTTCTCCGGTTTTTCATCACTATTCTTCACTGGAAGTAAATTCTTCAAAAACGTCTGGCAAGAGATCTAATGATTCGAATAGAGCCATTGTTTCTTCAACTTGGTACATAGCCTCGGTTTGCCTCTGGTTTTTGGAAAGGCCAAGATGATGATCGGGTGGCACCTTAACTCAAAACGAGTTGACTTTTTGACCTTTTTAAAAAAGAATTTAAAAAACCGAAATTTGGCGGACTTGTTCAGAGAGGTTGGCGAGTAACATCGCATGTGCGTCACGTTCATGCAACTGTACAACTATTTCACGGCGACCTAGAAATCGAAATAGAGTATTTTGCTTCGAACTTGCTCATTGTTATATGAACACATAAACATATATGTTCCATATTCAATTTCTGTTTTGCCTGATTCAATACAAATAGTCTGTGTTCTGTATCACTTTTAGATTCTTCAATAGAGTACGGTGCAATGGTGCAATGGTAGTGACCCTGCTCACCACGATTTTCGACTCCGTAGTGGCTTAACTAATCATCTCGTCTCTCCAGGGTAGGGAAACTGAAGTAGGAACGCTCTATCCGGCTAACTCAGAACTCGAGGGACAGCATTTCACGACATTCGAAAAGAAGACGACAATCCCCAAGCAGTAGCCGAACCCAAACCCGAAACGTTCGAAGACCTTTATAAACGACACATGTGAGGAAGCAAATCAAATACAATAAGAGCTGGGCTCCGCACAATAGATGTGAAGATGGGTGAAAGAGAGGTAAAGAGTATACTGGGTAGCAAATATAAAACTTACTTATTTACTTGAATGCTTGGACTACCCATCCTAACTAGTTGTGGGAGCCACAGCAAAATTTTCAATTTTTCGGTGTTTATCTTCTTCAGCCACTGTGGCTCTCTGTAGACACGAGGTCAGCTAGGTAAAAGTCTGCCCTAAGTCGTCATCACCACAGGCACTTGTCGCCCTGGTGGATCAGCGGAAGATTTGCCATCATGCGACCAGGTTGATACCAGAACGGTGGTGTAACCTGGTATTGGTTCACTCTTAGATGGGCTTTTTGATAGAAATGCCGAACTCCTTCTCAGCTTGGGAGACCCAACCGGTTGGATGATTGCCCCACTGTATATCGCAGTCCGTCACTCAGGAACACCTTCCAGACAGGATAAGACGGTAAACCGTTAAAAGGAATGTGAAAACGCTGATATTAAAGCCGTTGACATTACATAACTTACCATGTGCAAAAAACAGAAACAGGAGTAATGACGTAACACAGAGTGCAGCCAGTAAATAAAAAACTGCTTGCCATCGCACTCCCTGCGAAGAGGAAAACGTATTCGTGAGAACAACAAAATAACAAGCTTGAATTTCATGTCATTCCTTTGTTAAGTACTTTAACTGCAAGTGATCCAAATAGAATCGGTGATAGAATGCAGCCCATGTGTTTGTACAAATGTGCATAGGTATTGACGAATTGAGTGAACTGCAATAGTCGTGCTTCATATGACGCACAGTCAGAATATCGTCAAAGCATTTAAACCCATTGGTGCTCCAACGAAATGCAGGTATATGTTCTACGTGATGCCCGAAAAAGTAGCGAAGATGATTCATGTATAATGCATTTCTTCGATCATTGTTCTACAGCATAGAGCTTTTTGCACCTTCTGTAATTATTAGGTTTCTATCTAACAGTGGCGTTGTGGTGAGCACTGACCAGGAAAAACTGTTTTGCGATTAGAAATGTACAAAAACCCTTTTCAAAAAAGACAATGATTGGCAGTTTGATGGTAATCAAAGGCAATAATAATATTTCCTACATTATGCAAAAGAGCGCGTGTAGCACAGTGGTCAGAGGGCTTTACAATGCACATGGGAACGATCGTCGCGCCTGTTGATCACCAAGTCATCCATTCCTCCGGGGTCAGAAAACTGATACCAAACTTGTCTAGACGGAGAGCAGCACTGACTCGATACATCGGTAGGTCACCGCGAGTCATTGTAAAGGCCACATATGAATTCAATCACCTCCAACGATACTTAATGATGTCGAATGCATGGCGCATCCCTTAGGAATTAACCAACGCTGAGAGCTTTATGCTTTATTTTTAAGCCTCCGACACCGCTGTAGTTTACTATACGAAAAGTGCATTGTTACATGAACACTGCTGTCATGTAACGTACTATGAAATTACTTCATTTGCAAATCAAACCATAGGCTCTCCTCGATCGATCATTTTTGATGCTGCTCTCTGCATCCCTATCAACCAATAATCGCCGTGGGCATAGTAAAATCACATGCTATATCGATCATGGCAACCGTCTCCATCTTTGCACATTCCATCAGCACTATATAAAGATTGCTATTGATTACTATCTAATTCACTCTACACGCTTCATAACACTTCATGAATTTATCGTAGCATCATATCTGTTTTTAATAGTCCTATCACTTCCTAAATCGTTTTGCTCTATTGACAAGGTTATCTGTGATGTCGTGCATGCACTTCCTAATATAGTCCCACTACCATGTTGTCTAAATATGAGTTACATGAAGGTTTAATTACCCAAGCTCGTGGTTTTGGCTGCGCTATCAAGAAAGGCCTTATGCGATAGGTCGTGAAAAGTGGACTATAGTAACACAGAAAAAAGTAGTAGCATGCATGCTTATGCATGCAACTTGACCAATAGAGCAATATTTCCTCCATAATACTGTCATTTTTCAACCACTCATATATACTCTAGTTATCGATAAATTAACGTCTGTATTCGAAGAACTACCAAGTCCAAGGCCACAAAAAGTTGGACGTCGTCTCATTTGTCTGCCGCACAAAATTAGGCGCTGGCACCAATGGGTTAAAGAGATATTGCACTAATGAAAAGGGCGTAGCTCACTTGTGGTGAAATAGTGACAAGAACTGTGTTGCATGCCACCGACGACGCCGCTAGGAAGCCCAAAGTGAGTGCGAGAAGAACGGTAGTCACATCGTTATTTGCTTGACCTACTATGCTAAGTGATATAATGCATGGAACAGCGCCGAATAATGCTGAAACATCATTTGTTACTTGTTATATATATATATATATTCTGGGTATTAGCCGAAGGCTATGGGGTTAGTAATAAAAACTTTACGCTGCATTCACAAAAATGTCATACACACCTGTTGCGGAAAAAAATTTAATGGTCGTTGATGCAGTGATACCCCGCTGTTTCATGATTCCTTCACAGAACGAAAACGACATTTCAGAACAAGCTTCCATGAAGAAAGGCATGGCTGAAGTGATTCCGTTCTGAAATGCTGCACATCGAGCGGCAGAGATGTTAGTCGTTTCTATTGCTTGAAGAAATAGTGTAGTTTCAGTCCATAAGAAATTTTCTCCTGCAAAACGAATCGAGGATTGCTACTAGCACAATTGCGGTTTTTTTATGTTGCTACTCCATACATTCGTATTAGGTCTCTTCGAAATCAACTGCCGACTTCAGCCTGTACTTTTGAAGTGGCATATCTCAGCTTAGAATAAACTTTATTAATTGAAATAAAAAGCATTGGCACCTACACATTTTTGCAAATCACGAACAAGTTTATTTGCACCAGTTATAAGAAATTCTCGACTCCTGGAAACGAAAGGCTGTTTTGGCTTCATCTTGGTTTTTGAAGCATTTTTCTCACAGGAATTTATCGAGATGCTTAAAGAAGTATTAATTGACAGATTACAGATTGCGAGTATGGTAGACGAGGCAGAGTTTAGTAGCCTAATTCATGCAGGTTTTGCAGCGTTTGTTGTACTAAATGCACCTACGCGCGTTATCGTGCAGAAATATTGGCCTCTTTCAGCTAACCAAGGAAGAGCACCCGTTTGTATTTGTGCTATAATTTGCAGACTTGCTGGAATTACTTCACCGCTGTAACCGCTTCACCTGGATTTAGAAAGATGTGTTGGATTAAGCCAGCAGCAAACCACGAAGCATCCAGCGTGACTTTCTTTTGGTGCAATTCCGCCCTGAGAAGTGTTGCGGAGACTCGGCGCAGTCCAACCACTGAGCCGATCGTCCCCAGTTTTTACAGTTGATCCACTTACCATCGCACACAAGAATAAAGTCCGATTCGAGTCATTCTCGTTGCCCAGAAGAAGCTCCAAGGATTGCTCAAAATGACAACTTCTTTGATCGCTGTTCGATTAGTGCGACATCCACTCCTCGAGTCTCTTCAACTTCCCCAACTAGTTCAAATATTTCAAAACAGTTGACATGCCTACATTGAGATCTGCAAATTCTCAAGCAGCTGTGAAAGCGTTTGCTTGCAGGAAAATCTTCTATTCAGTGTTGCCACTACCAGAAGGACGTCTGTGACCTCCTATTATCTTGAAGGCTTCGCCAAGACGAAATTTTGCAAACAGACCTTGCAGAGTGCGTTGGTTAACAGTTCTTTTGCCCAGTATTCCACTAATGCCACTAATGCTACGAGCCGTTTGCGCTGCCTACGTTTTAGTTTGGGTTTGCAGAAGTAGATTTGTCAAAGTTGCTGTTTTAGCATCTGAAACTCGAATCTTTGATTTGTTTGAAAAACACTATTTCTATTATAATTTTATTATGCGAATTACGAAGGGGAGGATAGCACAGCGGTAGTAATGTTCGTCATCGCGAGCATGGTGCTGTTTCGATTTCTCTCCGGGCCAGCTAAGCCTCTTATCTCTCCGGAATCGGGAAATTGGTAGCGGACTTGTCTGGGAAAAAGTCACTCTCTGCAATCCAATTGGGAACACTCCAGCCCGGTTATCTTAAAACTCCAGGGAAAATTGTTCGATCAACATTCTACGACAATCAAGACGAGATGAAAATCCTCAAACAGCAACCGAAGCCACATGTTAAAGCTAGAAGATCTTCGTGGACAATGGATGCGAGGAAATGAATCGAATATGAGAAGTACTCGCATCCACACAATAGACGTGAAGGCGGGTCGTATAAAATAAAATAATTTTTTGAATAAAAAAATATACGAATTTAAATGCATAAAATGAGCTTTGCCTTGTAATAGTGAAGAATAAAATCACAAATCGGGCATTAATTTCGAAAAATCTAATAGATACTCCACAACTCGCTTGATCCAATCAACACATTACACATCAACACATTGCCGAGGTTTATAGAAAGTCGGTCTTTCGAGACATTACACACAGTTTCACCCTTCCTTCGCAAACTGACACCGAACTCCTGAGGAGTGCCGTTTACGAACCTGTAGAAGTTCCATTTTTAGAACAGCGTGATTGAACATTGGTATGTATGTTATGAAAGTGGTAACAATGAACGATTGTGCATAAAAGCTGACTCCCATCACTATTACACAAGGCGAGAGAAGAATCTGAAAAGTAGAGATCTATTATTTCGGCGGAATAATATGAAATTGTTTTGCAGATGATCCGCGCAGCATGACATCATAACGACAATGGATCTCGTCTTTACAATGACTAGGGGTTTGCAAAAGTTGAGGTGTCTCACAGGCCTTAAACATGTGATACTGTCACCTCTATTTCTTGCCTGCAACATTTATTCAACATATTTCATCTTACTGATTACGTCTGTATTTGAAATATCGCTATAGCAGCGAGAAAGAAGCTGAGCTCATTTGTGCATTGCAAGGTTAATTTCAAACCACCTTCTTCACTGGGATCGGTGGGACGTCGTTACATGCGTTCTTTCTCAATCGCTTTCCTCGTATATGTGCCAGTTCGGTCGCTGTTACGTAACTGGAATGTCGAGGCTTGTATGCTCCGTGCATTTGCCACATAATCAAGAACACCAATCCAGCAATCCCTGTAATGTGATAAGCATGATTCCCGGCTAACATCGTTTTCGATGATTCCTCCACGTTGGCGAGGACCCACCCGGGTACACGACAAATGCAGATAAGTAGAATGATTCTACATAAACCTATGTTTCTTTTTATTTTTCTTATACTGGGGTTGGCCATCTGGCATTATGCGGTTTGCGTGATTCTTTAACAAATGATACGAGTTATATAACGAATTTAGTTGTTCATTAAGGATTCATTTAGACAACCTCGCTCACGAGTCACGCAAACTGTCTCAAATAGGGAAGAAAGACGCGATGAACCAGAGCACTAATCACTCTGAAGATGAGATGAACCATCAGTGAAACCCCATGGCTAAAATATTGTTCTCTTCTCTATCTTTACCATACGCTTCCATTGCAATTGGCCATCCACAGAGTAGTTTAATGTGACTGGTTGAAGATGTAATCACCATCGAACACATAATACCGAGATGGTTTCCTAAATTAGTGACATACATAGGATAATAATGGCAGTAGTCACAGCAATGACCAAAAGATGAGTATTAAATGTGGAAAGTGAGAACTTTTTTAATGGTGATCTCAGATATGGAGGGTCAAGCCGAGTGGTGCTCCTATTACTGCACATTTCACAAGGAGTCCGGTAAGGGTTGCAATGGCACACTGCTGGCGCGGATACGACCCATATTCTAAAACGGAGTTAAAGGGGATCATAGCTGTGTGTAAAAAATGGTTTCAACATAACTGACATGTGTACTAATTGACCCTTTCCCATTATTTTATCCTCATTACTTTTCATAGTGCAACGAATTCCACACTGTTGCCACTTTTCTGAAAAAGAGTGGAACTCGCCAAGTTGAAGGAACCCAATTGCCAACGCTGATAGGTAAGAGGAGGTAAACAGGCCCTGACAGTTACCATTTGATTGGCGATATTGCGACGTTTTTGTAAAAAGTAACAAAAAACCTTGGATTTACAAAGAACAGAACGACGAGCTGCGAAATATAACTTCTATAATGCTGAGATATTTGCAAAACTCCGCACCGCAGGTGTCTGCGGGAAGGAACGAACGCGCTATTGTCCTTTCCGGAGAGTAACGCGTTCACCACCACACCATGCGGGTCCTTTCTTTCGTTTGTCTCACAGCTAGTTCTCTTCGCAGCATACCCTGCCGTTAAAAAGAATAGGCAGTAAATAAAAAGGTTAAGAAAACGACAGGTGTTTAAAAGAGACTGTTTAAGTCCGATTGGAAACTGAATACAAAGCTTTCTCTGCTGAGATAATGAAAATGTTTGACTGAGTAATACATTGCTTGTCAACTTGGCATTTACAAGCTCTGAAGAAAGCGAAGTGTCCGGAACGTCGTCCAGTATAGAACAAATCTTGTTGTGACAGCCTCGTCTCTGCTCAAGATGAAAACACTGTCTTACTTAAATCATGAAGCCAATAAACAGAAAAGTTAAGACGCATAAATTAAAGTTCACAGCCTGACCACTCGGCTTTCGCCATTTCCGTTTGGCTAAGTAAATCGCTGTTTAGCCCTCGAATCGAAAGGTCACCATTGCCAGAACGGCGACTTTGAGAAGTTAATCATGACTTGTTCTCGAAATTCTTCACAATTGCTTATACCTGTTTCAAAAAGTATCGGCTATGGAAGATAAACCGATATAGCGGTCCTTTGTTTTTAGTTTGCAAGTTAGCTTGTCGTTGAAGAATCACTGTTGTTGGTGTTGGTGTTGTCAACGAGACGAGATTCGAATCGAACGAAGATTCGCACTCAGCGGCACGCTACTATGCTGGACTGGTGTTGGCCGATTCCCGTCCCCAGTATGATCTATTTTGGGCGGACGATGCGTCTATTAGCAGTCCGTACTTCATTTGCTGGCACATAGCTTGACAATCAGTGTCTCAAAAACCGACTTTCATTAGAAGTCAATAACAATGATCAATAATTTTCTGATTGAAAGGACACCGCTGAATGAAGTTCTCAATCCGAACGGTCCTCCTTCCAATAGATTCGATTCGATGCGAGAACAAAACCACCTGTAGATCCTTGACTCTGATCAACCAGACGTGGGAGAAGGTGAAGTCGCCGAAACGTTAGCCGAATAAGCGTTTTCGTACCAACCTTGTGGCAACCCCATCGTAAAGAAAAATACTTTCACCTTTGTAGACGCGCCAACCTGTACAATTCCAAAATATTCAAACAATAGGAGAACAACATGAAATTATAGTTATACAAAAAAACAACACTTATACGATGCCGACATGTATTGCCAAATGGCCACGTCATGCTTAAAATTCATGACGTTGAACAAACTTCGATTATATTACGAAGTAGACCGTCATAAAGTCGCTAATGTTTGTGAGTATTAGATCTAACCTCGATGTTTAATTCATATTCGACGGTGAACTATCTCAAAGCGCCCTAATGACAAACTCGAATCGGAAAGTGAGTGTGAAACGAGTTGGTTTTAAGGATCAGCAGAATGAAGCGATAGACGTGACCAGCTTCCAAGAGTGTCGAAAAATCAACGCGGGACAGAAGAAGATGCATTCATTCCACAATACACATGTCCAAGAGGAAATTTGGTAATATTAAGAATTTAGTAAAGAAAAACGATATAAGTGATACAGAAGATTCAAGAAATAAGCCTTTATACAGGAAGAGCACAATCCCTGGCATAGGTGCTGCAGGACCTTCGATGAAAGAAAACAGTATTTTTCAAACCCACCGTCATTTAGCTTAAGAAGTAATGATCAATACCTCTTTGGATTGTTAAGCTAACACGAAGCTGATAAAAATCTTTATTCGGCTAACGTTTCGACGTCTTTTTCTTCATTAGTGCCGATGATCCGAGTCGATGGTCAACAGTTGCTCGCATTCTCGACGTGGTGCCTTCGTCACCCAATTGAGTCTGATCATTTTCAGTGGAGCTTCGCTCGAATATGACAACCTCACACAAGTGTTCCTTTATATAAGATTGTTCGAGAACTTGTGGAAGAACTCGGCGTAAGCGCCTCAACTATTTCAGAGCATCCAAAAAAGTTGAAACCGAAGAAACTCGACAAACTGGTTGCCGGACAAACTGGATGGCCTTATTCCAAGGTGACGCGTACCAACTGTTCGCACAACAATAATTGTACGAGCTAGGCTACGAAACACTGCCTCATCTACCATACTTCGCCAGAACTGTTGGCTGCCAATCACATCTTCTTCAATCATCTGCATAATCCCATGCGAAAAATGAATGCAAAAGAACTTCAGAAACTAATCCGAGGCTGAAGTTTTCTGTCTGCTGTTGGGAACGAACGCGTTATTGTCCTTTCCGGGGAATAACGCGTTCACCACCACACCAAGCGGGTCCTCCATTTCGCCTGTCTCTCTGATAGTTCAGACAGGCAGTTTATACAGGTATTCCTCATCCAGCTTTGTTACTTTTTTAAAGTGTAATTAATGCAACACAATATAGTCACCTGCGAGGAAATTAATGAACACAAATCAACCTGTCTGGTAATAGGCAACCTTTGCTTACTACGCTTGCAGAATAACAAAGCAGCAATTTTATAGAGATCGGATCTAGTTTCTAGCTGTGATAAAAGCTGTTACAAAATGTAAAATAGAAAGAACAAAAGAGAATTCTGCTCACCAAGAGTGAATATCAGCAAGGGTGTGCTCTTCTCCTCTGATGGAAACCATTTAGCCACGATTGCATGGCCACATGGCCCAACGAGTCCTTGAAGAAAGCAGACATGTCTCTTCTTGTCCTATCTTCTACCGTTTTTGGTTAAAGATCGGGAGTAATCTACTCATAGAAATTTGTTATTGCTTCTCTATCAGGTTGGTCTCGGACGCCTTTGGGACTTTTAAACTAGAACTTTCCAATTTTATGCCTTTGATCATGAACTTTGAAGAATTTAAATGGCCGACGACAATTCTAGAAAGTGAACTCACCATAACCGAAGCCTACTACGGCTTGAAGTACGGCGACTGACCAGTATGGTAGCGAAACCGCTAGAAATGGAGTAAGGAGGGTACCGATGGCACTCAAGAAAAGGCTGCATGTTAGGATTCGCTTCGCACGGTACCTTCAATGCTGCGAGCGTTTTACATGTAGTTGATATCGTTCAATTCTTACACCTTATGAAAAAATTATCTTGTTTACTCCAGAGTAAATTTGGAATTACATGCTCCCAGATTTGAAAAACAGGTAAAAACTGTTTCTCTTGCATCGCAAAGGGCTGAAGCACACAGTCATGTGACTTGCGTCTTACCATTCGCCTTAGTTACTTCATTCCAATTCCATATATCACTCATGCTCAATGTCGCCAGTGTGGCTAAAGTTAGCATAAGTAATATTTCGAAACTGACTTCCCTTTAACCTCGGTTTGACTAATCAACATGTATTCTTTCTTTGATGAGCTTACACAAGGTTGATAGATATAATTATTTTCTGCTAACGTTTCGATCGTCTTCGAGCCGACCTGTCTCCTAAAGAAGACGAAGCTGCCACATCGAGACGAATAACTAGCGTGGACCATGGACTCGGATCATCGCCTCTGATGAAAGACGAAGACGTCGAAACCAAAAGCCAAAAATAGATACATCTATCAACCTCGTGTAAGCTCACCAAAGAAAGAATACATATTGATTAGTCATACCGAGGTTAGAGGAAAGTCGCTTTCGAAATATTACCATGCTTCGTACTAGTTGAAAATAACACCGACTTTTGCAGGATGCACAGTCCGGATGGAAAACAAGTTGTTATCAACAGACATTATTATTATATCCATCATTAGCATCGTGCATAAAAGAGCATTGCCGGGTGAGTATGCTTCATTCGAGAGGATGGCCCGCTGAGGAAAACCTGACTCGAAACGAAGACGAAGCCACCACATCGGGGCGAATAACCAACGCGGGGCATCGACTCGGATCATCGCCTCTGATGAAAGATGAAGACGTCGAAACGCTAGCCGAAAATAAATATATCAACCAATCTCGTGTAAGCTCATCAAAGAACGAATACATATTGACTGGCATAAGTGTTTGAGAGGCAATAAAGAAGCAAGGTGATAAATTCTTTCCACTTCTGTTGAGCAAACACAAGGTGATAAATTGTGGTGTAAGCTCGTGTAGGCTCATCAAAGAACGAATACATATTGACTGGCACAAGTGTTTGTAGAGGCAATGAAGAGGCAAGGTGATAAATTGTGGAGTCTAAAAGTCACTACCGACACGTTCGTCCATTATCCTTCTCTTCGTCACTCTTTTTCGGAAGAATTATTACCTTGTTATGAGAATGTTTGAAGGAAACAAGCTCATTGATGCTCCAACGTAGAAACCACAGTGAACACAAGATTGTTGATAGGCCGTCCATGAATACTCGTACGGATCCTTAACCGAAGGTAATGTTATACAACGTTTGGTAGGCATGGAAATCGATAATAGTATTTTCGTTGCAAAAGTATTAGTAATATTTAAACCAAACCAATTTTGGGTTTCTTTCAGAAAATATTACTTAAGAAAAAGTTTGGAAAGTTCTAAAGCAGGATTGAAAAGTGGCAGAAAATGAATACATCGTTGAGGACTTGTGTGGGTGTTGACCATTCGCTTCCGTTCCGTCGTGTCACTCGATGTGTCTGAGCTCTGAATAGTGCTGGTCTGATGCCATTGAAGTTTTTTTTACAACGAAGTAACCGCACATGGATACCATGCAGACAATTGCCATACTCATGCTGGCGCGGATTAGTCCATGGATGAACGTCATACCACCAACAAGCAGCATTGTGTGACATCTCACCGAATGGATGGACCATAATGCTGAATCAAAGCCAACAAAGAGCTTAATGTAAATCTTTTCATCTGCTGTCAACTGTTTTTCAACAGCAGGGTATTACATGGAAAACAACCACAATTAAGCTGAAATATTTGCAAAACTCGGATTCCACACTAGATCTAATCGTGATTAGGCTTTCAGGAGCTTACGTGTTACTCACGGTACTGCTGAAACCCTCTTTCTGCCTTCCTGTCAACTAGACTTTTAGCTCTAACGATACTATTAGCAATCACCCATCAACGGAAATAATCCGGGAAGCATAAATCGCCATTGAACCCAGTTAAGCTGAGGCTGTAGTCGAAATCACAATGTATAACTTTTATCCGCTGTCCAGAGTTTAATGTTTCTAATGTTTCTAGCCGTTAATTTCTGTATAGTTTCTGTCATAGCTCTCTTAGTATTTGCTCGCATCTCTTTCGTCGTTGCATTTTCTTACCTATTTCGTCAAAAGACTCCCGTTTACCCTGTCGTACACATTACATCTTCTTTCATTTATACAGCCTTTTTTCAGTTATTTCTTATTTTTTCTTTCATTTTTTGCCGTTTTCAACTTTTTACAGGAGCAATGTGAGGTGGTCAGAGGTGCTGCGTAATAGACGTATGGTCACCGGTTCAACTACGCCGTTGGGTAACCATTCTTGCTATCCCTCCAGTTTTTGCAGAACAGATGTGAGACCTGTCCCGGGGAGACTCCTGATAAAGAAACAAAAGATAAAATAAAATCTGAACTTGGATAACCAGTGACTCAGATGTCGTTGAATAACTATTTGAATGGACTGTATTCGCGTAGCAAATCAAAGGGCCAAATTTTTATCAATCTTGGCGTTGGTAAAAATTTTCGGTTTCATTGATGAGCAGAGAAGAGATCTCACTGAACTATTTATCAAAAGCTCAGGCTGATTTTTGACCCCAAGCCAAGGGCGTTCCTCACCCATGTAAGACTCTGTGCGGCTACTCTTCGACAAAAAAAGTGAAAGACTTCTGAAGAACAAATCGGTGAATGTTTAAAAAAAGCTTTTTTTCATTCGATTGAAATTTCGGTGTAAAGTTTCATCTGTTGAAGTTATGAAAGTGTTTGACTGAGCAGAATGCGTGTCAACTTGACCTTCCTAGGCTGTGAAGAAGGGAAAACCAATGAGAACTCAGCTACTATGAGGAAATAAATAGTGTAATAACAACCTTGTGTCTGCTCACTAAAAAAAACACTGATCTATTACATATTTATTTCTCTTTCACCATTTTATCTCATACCAATAGCTGAACTATTTCCAGTCTTCATTTGAGCATTCTTCCACACCGTTGTCAACAAATGCTGAAGACCGACGAACAGTCAACTCGAATACATTGTTGGCACTTCCCCGGCACATTTTTTTCAGAGAGGAGGTTTGCTGGTTGGGCAAAATTTTCTTTCTCTGATCCCTTCAAATCATTTGAAAGCGGCGCTAGGGCTTTTCTACGTCGTCACCATTTACTACCTCGTTCCATGTCCTTGCCAAAATACCAGTGTTTCCTTGCAACAGCTTACTCTTAGTTAGCTTCCGACGGAAAGTGTTGAACTGCTACTCAAATAAGGATACAGTCCGGGAATTCCACAGTGTACTCGCAAAAGACATCGTGTAGACATCTAGTCACACTCCTTGCCACGACGGGGCAATAAACCATCTGTCTTAAGCAATGTGATAAGTGTAATTCCACCTTATAGCTCTCACTCATTTTCTCCAAGTCTTCTTCTCATCTTCGTAATCATCTCATCTACATAAAACTTAACAAGTGGACTTGCTAGTATTTCATTTCGAGTGAAACGCCGTAGATTTTTGCTACCAGATCATTGCGGCTATTGCAAACGGAATATATGAAACTGAAGCCTTACCGGGAGCCGATAGTGGTTGCTCAAAGGAATGAGAACTCGACATATGTGTAGGTCGTGATTTTTCCTACAAAAATAACTGTTTAAAAAAATGAAATTTTAGACAAGCTTATGGCACGTCGAATGCGAAAATGAGAACATAAATAGCAATCGCCCGAAAACAATGCAAGCGCGACTTCTGAGAGTGATTAGTGCTTCCTTTGCGTATATGAATCATTCCACTCAAAATCTTAATCTTACTTGAATAGCTGAACGGCCCGTCTTCACCAATTGTGCGGTCTCCAGCATAATCTCCATTTTTTCGAAGTTTTGCTGGCTTAGCCATTGTGGTTTCCTGGAATTCCGAGGACAGCCTGGCCAAAGTCTGCCCCAGGTCGTCATCACGACAGGTAGCCACAGCCCTTGTGGATCAGAGGGAGTTTGCCACAATGAGACTTTGATACCAGGACGGTGGCGGATCCTGATATTGGTTTGCTCTTAACTAGGCTTCCTGAAGGAAACGCCGGACTCCTTCTCTGCTTGACAGACCCTATCAAAGAGATGAATCTCCCATTTGTACATCGCAGCCCGACATCCCAGCCATGATGAGGCGGTAAACCGTTGGGAGTAAATGGTCACACTCCTTGCTACTACGGGGCAATAAACCCCTTAATCATAAATTTTTAATCATTGTTTTGAAGTAGAACATGGACTACGTTTTCAAACGTGAACAGTGATAGATGTCACTAAATGTACTCCAAAAAGGCTGTTAAGTAGTATAAATCGAATGACTTCGTAATCACGAATCCAGCCACCGATCTGTTTTGCACAAACAGTTCGTCATCGATCGCTAGATTTTCTTTCCTTTAATACTCGTTTTGCTAAGGCTGTCTTTAATGACGGATTTGTTGAGTTCTAACAAAATTTTCATTATTTAAAGGATCTGTACTTCATATCTATGTGCGGGTCCTAACAGCTTTTGCGTCAAATCCATTTCTTGGCTCGCGAGAATCTTCCAACCTTTGCGCGTAGGTTGGGCCGCTGCTGGAGGGTATTCCTATCGTCATGAATGCCATACGAAATGTCGTAATGTCATATGAAACGCACACTGGTCAAGTCGATTTATCCTGGAGTCTTGAGATAGGCGGCCGAGAGCGTTTCCACTTGGATTGAAGGAAGTGGTCATTTTACACACAAGTCTGGTATCAATTTCCCGACCTCGCAGGGATGAGAGACTTGGTGAGCTCGGGGCGGGGTCAAACGATCTTGCAAATTATTTGTGACAAACTGAGATTTTCTCATCGCCTGTGAGCTTCGTACAGATTCGTTCAATCGTCTCACTCGCTAAAAAGATGAATAACACACAAAAGACTCTAGAAAGAAATAAGTCTCAGTTCATCAAGAACAGTTCAAAAGAAGACAAGCACTTATTAAACAATTTCGAAGTTTTTTCGAAGACGGCGACGAGGATGCCACCTCGAGAAAACGAACAACTGTGGGCCATCGACTCGAATCATCGTCTCTGATGATGACGAAACCGTCGAAACGTTAGCCGAATAATGATCATATATCAGCGTCGTGTAAGCCAATCAAAGAAACAATACATGATGTCTAGTCATTGATTGACAAGTCATATCGAGATTAAAGCAAAGTCGATTTTGAAATACTGTTATGCTCTTAGCTAGCTGATGATGGTACCGACTTCTACAAGATGCATTGTCCTGAAAAATAAGTTGCTATCACCGGACAATCACTGCTATCAATAGCCAACATCCTGTATAAAAGGGCGTCGCCGAGTGAGTATGGATCATTCCAGAGATTCTCCACTGAAGAATATCCGGCTCGATGTACGACGAAGGCGCCACCACGAGAACGCGAACACCTGTGGATCATCGGTTCTGATGAAGACGAAACCGTTGACACCTCAACCGAATAAAGAACATATACCAACTTTGTGCAAGTTTATCAAAGAAACAATACATAATGTCGAAGTTATTTTAAAGCCAGTCTTCGAAATTACTTTTAACATCGTCTGTTCCTTAAATTTACTCCTCGAAAAGACATTTATGTCGCGAACAAAACGTGGGTTCAATATTCATTTTAGGTGCCTTCATTATTCACTACTTAAATGCGTTAATGAACAATATTAACGATAGGGTGTCAGACTCTACTTTCTAGGATATAGGGTCCATGGAAGAATTGCGTCCTTGTTACGCAAGCACGTTAACAGTCGCTTAGAGTTAGAATGTAGGATGGACCCTCGCCGTGGTTGAAAACAACTCGAAGAATAACATTGATTCCGATGGAATTGAACGCGCTTTCCTGCATTGAAAAAGGTAAGTAAAACCAGCAGACATTATTCTAACACGGTTCAACCGTTCTGTATGAGTTTTCCACTGAGTATTTCATGTGTCCACCGAACTGCACCAAATTCACAAGGATGAGCAATACGCTTCTGTGCCTCTCTCACATTACAATATCAGTCTTATATCAGTCGTTTGAAAGCTAGGTCTCGTAGTTTTCTGTCGCCGTTATGGAGGCATTCGACTGCAGTTGCAGTTAACCTGACTTTTCAGGTTTTGAAGGAGGCAAAATGCGCCGGAAAGTCAGCTTTTGGAAAAAAAGAGGGTAGGAACAAACTTGTATCTGTTTGTCAAGAAGAGAGTGAGCTGGATGAAAGACAACTGGACGAAGTGGTGAGCAATAATAGGCAATGGCCAATGAGCAGACCACGGATGGAGAACGGACAGAGACAGATGTACAGAACATATAAAGGTTATTTTGAGAGATGTTCCTTCCTCTACGGAAAAAAGGCTTCATCATCGGCACATATCAGTATTCCTACTTATGGTCACCTGTATAGCAACCCTTCAGCATATGAGAAGATTTGATGTCACATTTATGATCTTGAACCAGTTTTTGGTATTCTCTCACAGAGTGCTGAATATGCGAAATTTTACTATGAAATGCTCAACTGTTAGTTTTTCTCATAGCCATCTCTGTTGACCAACCGAAAAGCACTGCCTTTTTCTAAAGCAGTGTACCACACAGAATCAGTTGCAATGAGGAAAAATAAAGCGCGAAAAGGGAACACGACGTCTTCAAAGAACTGCGTGTGTGGACGGAGAAGGAATAAGAAAGCGATGGAAGAATGCAATCAACTATCTGTCGCACCTCGTAGCTGATGTAAGGAATTCATCTTTTATACATAACTAACTTGTAACTGTCGTTTGCGTTTCCAAAAACGTCGAGTTTCTTGTCAGATAGGAAAGGCCCCTTAGTTGGGTGAGTGCCCCAGCAGCGACTAAGTACTAAGTCAGTGAAAGAACTATGAGCAAATTTAAACAAAAAAAGGTTTGTACCCTTTTAAAACCGTGGACGGATTCTATATGAACTAACACTTTCACGAGAATTGATTTGACAATTAGGAAGAAATCTGACGAGTTTCTTCATATTTTTGAACATTTTAAGCGACTTTAAAATAAGAGTATGACAAAATAACACGAAAACGTTGAAATAAACGACAAATTGGGATCCATCGTTATTTATTGACTTCATGCGGAAAATAGAAGAAGTGGTTTATTGACGGTCAATTGACTTCTTATCTTTTGTTTGAATAGGAAGAGACAGGAAGAGAAAAGCCGAGAAAAAAGGCAAACCGAAAAAGAGAGCGGAAAAAGGATGGTAAAGATGTATCGCCCTCTCAGCGCAAAATGACAAGCACCTAGTAAGGCTTGTATGTAGTAAAAAGTAAGCTGGAAAAAGAAAATAACCACATATTCCAAGAGAGTTGAGATTCATAGTGTTTGTGGTGTACAAATCGACCGGTGGCCAGCACTCGGCTAATTCATCTTCTCCAGCGGATTCGCCAGTTTGTATCCGTTGTGTCGATCCTGTTGCCGTTGTGGTTCCGGTTTAAATTGGTGACTTGCAGAGTTAGAGGTTGACAGGAATAGGAGTACTCATTAAAGTATCTAGTCGCAGACGAGCTATGCTATCTGGCAAAATCTTTACCACAAAGACAATTACGCGGTTCGAACCCTTCCGTATTCGTTGAGGTTTTTTGACATTTGATAAATAGTTATGTAATACACATCAGCTCTATAAAAGTTTGATATCAAAGATGTGTGAAAGCAGGTAGATTGGCATTGACGAGGTTCAAGAGCGGGTGGATTACTGCGGTTTCCACAAGTCTTTCCTTCTGATCAACTGCGCGGAGCGGATGTTTCTTCAAAGAGGAATCGTGCAGTCTTTTGAAAAAAGTGCTGTGTGTGCCTCTTTTAGCGGGTAAATAACCAATACATCGACAATCTCAACAGAAAATTGACATATTGAATAGTGGTTTGTATCGTCGTGAGGTTAGTCAAACATGTTTTGCTGACAAAACTTGTTTGGTGATGAACATTACTGCCTCGAAGAAGTGAATCGATAGCTGAGCTGATAAACTGGTAACGTACCCCTTTGAAGACGCATTACTTAACCAGTTCTATTAAGACTTTTCCCATCCCGGTGACAGCAACAACATTCGAAACGGAACTTCATGGCGGAAAAATTGACATTGGAAATGGTCACAATACTTGGAACAGCAATATTTTGGTATTTTTCTAAATTTTATTTCACATAAGCCGTCTTCACGTCTGTTGTGCGGATCCCAGCACTTCTCACATTCAATTCGTTTCCTCGCATCGATTATCGACGAAGAGCTTCAAACTTTACGCGTGGCTTCGATTACTGCTTGGGTATTTTCATTTCATCTTGAATGTTTTAAAATGCTGGTCGAGCAGTTCTTCCTGGAGTCCTGAGATAGCGGAGCTGGAGCGTCCCCAACTAGATTGCAGAAAGTGATTTTTCTCAGACAAGTCCGGTGCCAATCTACCGACCCTGGAGGAATGAGAGGCTCGGTTGCCCCGAAGCGGAATCAAACTAGAATCATGCTCGTGATGACGGACATCACTACCGCTGCGCTTTACCGAGAAGTAGGACGCTCTTTGCTTTCCTCACTATAGATGGGTAGAAGAATCTAAGATTTTCTTAAGCGGTAATACACTAATCCAAATTTTTATGTTTTCTAACACAGCTCTGAGCAGGGAATCTCGGTACGACGAAAATGGCCACTGTTAATTCTGATCACCGCGACTAGAATGATGAATTGAAAATATAAAGGTATTTTACCGACCTTTACAAAACTTCGGTGTGAATAATCAATATATTCCTTTAGCTTAAAGAAGACCAAAACATCGAAACCTTAGCAGCATAAAAAATTTTTGCCAACTTCGTGTGAGTTGAACAGTCTAAAGAAGGATAGAGGTGTTCTTATCACATCATCAATAAACGAAGACCCAATGCGATTTTTTCGAAGGATTTGTAACTATCCGTAATGAACTGGTGTTGCAAATATCTCAGCATTACAGTGGTTATATTTCATATCATACCCCGCCGTAAAAAATAATAGGCAGTAAGTAAAAGTGAGACATTATGACTTTGACTACAGCCTCAGCATAACTGGGTTTAATGCCGATTTGTACTTCTAAGTTCACTCCTGTTGAAGGATGATCACTGGTGGCACCGCTGGGTAAAAAAATAAAAAGCTGGCAGACAAAAAGGTAGAGCAAGGGGATTAGTGGTGTAACGGGAAGCACATGAGTCCCCGGGAAAGGTAGTCGTTGGTTTGAATGTGGCGGTAATACGAGTTTTGCAATATCTCAGCACCGTGGTGGTTGTATTTCACATTATGTCCTACCATGAAAGAAATAACAGCTAGTAAATGAAAGATTAAGGGCAAAGGATAAACCTCTCGGCGTTGATCAACCACTGGGTGATGCGCCATGCATTCGACTTCACCGAGCATCGTTTGGAGGTGATTGAATCCATATCTGGCTTTTACAATGACTCGTAGTGTCCTACCGAGGTATCGAACCAGTGCTGCTATCTTCCCAGCCAAGCCTGGTATCAATTTGACGACCGCGGAGGGATAGAGGGCTTGGTGGGTCATGTACGCGGGGATCGATTTCACGTGTGTATTGTAGGGAGCCTCCGACCACTGCGCCACATGAATGAAAGGTTAGACATTGGCAAATGCCAAGACTAGCTTTCTTTTAACCTCGGGATTACAAATAGTTCGCTGTATCTGTTGATGAATAGACACGAGGTTTACATTGCAGCATTTATTAACACAAAATAGCTGACGTTTCGTCGGATTCACTTTCTTCAGAACAGGGATAGGTTAAATCGGCGTGTTATTTATTGAGCTAAACACTTTCATAACCTCAAAAGACAAAACTTAGCACATAAATTTTCTTTAATTCGCATAACAAACAGCGTCTTTTCAACACCTACCGTTTTAAGTCTTTCAGTTCATTGGTGGATAGCAGCCTCAAAGAGAATGGACGAGGATGTGCCTGGGTCAGCTCACAGAATCTGCCTGAGGAATAGCGCTAGATCACGCGTGTGTACAAAGCACTCCTACCTAGGGTTCACTTTTTAATTTCTTGAATTTATCTATATCCATGTCCATATCCAATTTAACCATAATGAGAAAGAATTCAAGAGTTCTACACGCTGATGTTTTGAATTCCTATACGAGTTGAGTGACTTTTGCTTCAAAATCTTCTCCGTTACGTTTCTGTTTCTGAGCGCGCCTTGTGGAGTATTTGGTTCCAATTTAAATTTACGGACTGGGTGTCATTTTATACGGAAGCAAAGTGGTTTACCTGTTTCGCCCACGTATCCGTCCGGACATGCTTTAGAACAGATTAGGTCCACCGCACCCGAACTCATGGAATCACTGTCTCTACCTTCAGGGCATGTTATGCAATTTTGCGTTTGTATAGCCGGTTATATCGTCGGTTACGAACTAACTAGCGTATTAGAGAGTCCGGTGGTATTTCGAACACTGTTACCGAATTCTCTAGATCAGCCCTCCTTAAGCAAGTTTTCATAGCTGTATCCATTTCGTTGGAAATAAAGGACAGGATAAACGGGACCTAGGACGCTAGAACGGTCGTATAAGTGCGTGGATATAATAGCTATTTGCCGTCCCAGTTTTAAGGATTCTTCCTTCTTCTCTCTTCCTGTCAATACACAGGTGGCTGTTCGAAATATGTTTCTTACAAGCGCGCTTTTGGTGTGTGAAGGGTAAGAAAGGAATTAGTGAACCAATATATTTTTACCTCTTGGTTTTCAATACCATTTCGTGATGTAGCTCTTACGGACTTAACAAACGGAAACCAGTTTTCTTTCAGTTTCTCTCAAGCAAACCTAATGTACCATGACTGTTCGTTCAATAATTCCAAGCATTTGTCCATCTCCTCTTGTGTGGAAGATGACAAAGCAATCATCTGTGATTTTCTACGTATTTTTGTTGAGCAAACGCGAGGTGTTACTATTCTTTGTTCACGATTAAGCTGACGTTTCGGCGGATTTCGCCTCCCTCAGAGTCTGGAAAGGTCAAGTTGATAGCAATCTATTCGGTCAGACACCTCCATAACTAAACAAAGAAACTCTAAACCAAGATTTCAATCACATTGAACACAGCTTTACACACTCACCGCTTTCTATGTTTCCACAATCACGCGTGAAGACCAACCGCACAGAAATCACGTGGAAGTATAATGTGCGCATTATACTTCCACGTGATTTCTGTGCGGTTGGTCTCTACGTGACATACTTAGTGGAGACCTCATAGAAAGCGGCTCTGAAGAAGGCGAAATTCGCCGAAACGTCAGCTTAATCGTGAACAAAGAATAGTAACACCTCGCGTTTGCTCAACAAAAATACGAAGAAAATCACTTGATCAATGCCGAGGTTAATAGAAAGTCGGTCGTGGCAGTTACTGCAATCATCTGTATATCTACAGTGGGGTAATGGCAGGAGATCGATTCCTACTAGTACTTCCACTGCAGACGTGAAGGCAGTGGCAAGGGTTGGTGCCACTCACTTCCTCATCGTTAACTCTCTAATTCGTGCGTAATATTCCCCAGACCCTTTAAAGATCTAGCAGCTTAGGCACACCTTTAAGAGGACCATGAACTGCTGAATTGAGAAGCCTTAGATGTTTATTCCTCGTCCATGTTGCACAGGAAGGTAGCGGATGGCTTGCATTGCGATGTTATTCGACGTGCCAATGTAAAGGGCGGTAGTGTCGAAGGACTCCATCACGCACGTGCTGTTAGGACAGATGATGCAGGAACATTTGGGTATTCATGAGATGGGCTGGTATATGCTTCAGCAACTGGATGAGAATTAAGTTTATAATCCGAGCTATTCTACCAGCGAGCCCGCCTTCTCAACTGATGATAGGTCTAAACTTGAACGTTGAGAAATAAGTGTAAGACGGGACATGTTGGTAATTCAATCTTAAGTTCCATACCAACTGTGGTTTCAAGCGTGCCGCGCCTGCCACTTTGACTCATTCGTTGCTCAATTTTTGATATTAACCTTTGAATTCCTTTGATTTTTGAAGAGGTCAGACATTATTCGTAATAAATTTTCCTGCAGGTAGAAATGCTAGAGCACAAAAAAAGAGCGAGAACCAAGCTACCACTCTGTCGTTTTCTTTCTCGGCAATCACGAGGTTGTCAAACAGCATACGTTTACTTCCATACAATAGCACGCATACAACATAATCGCAGTTAATGTTTCGGCAGAATCGCCTCTACAGAGCCTGGAATGGTACACTAATACGCAACTTACTAGGTCAGACGCTTCAACAACACAAACAGAAATATGAAAATCTAAGCGATAATAACAAGATCAACGACTTCTCGAAAAACCCACCGCTTTTTTCACCGAGGAAGAACAGCCACTCAGAGTCGTCGCATATGGTTGACGACTGCACTTCCCCACATCGACGGTCGATACGAAGGCATTCCTCCCTGCTATTCATTGTAGGATTTTTCGCATTTATCCAAAAAGCCTCGAGGAGTTTAAGCGTTGGTGTTTTAGGATCACGTGCGGCCTGAAGATGAAGACCTGAACTCACGCAGTCACCGTCCCTGCCATAAGGGCAAATTACACAATTCTGAGCTTCACATAGACGGTCGTGTAGGCGGTTACGAACTAACTGACGACGAAGAGTATTCGGTGGTGTTTCAACTACCGCTACCGATTCCTCTAGACCTGCCCTTCTTAAGCATCGCTTTATCGCTACACTAATTTCATCGCTAATGAAGGGCAAGATAAACGGGACTTTGTTTCGGTCAAACCCTTTGTTTTGGGGCGTCGCTCTCCTTCTAAACTTATGTCGTTGAGTTACTATCTCGTAGCAATTGGAGGTGGCTATTTGCCGAGCTGAGTCGCGCGATTCGTCCTTTAATTCCCTATTTGTGCACACAGAGGTGGCTGTTGGAAACATGTTTCTTACAAGTGCCGTCTTTGTGTATTTATTATCATTATTATCCACCGATGGGGAACAACCGTTCAGAGTCGCACATGGTTGGCGACTGTACCTTTCCACATCAACGATCGAAACGATGGTTCGGGGCAAGATCACGTGCGATCTCGGAGCACTCATCCCTGCATTGTAGGGTTCTTGGCATTTATCCAAAAATCTTCAAGGAGTTTGTGCGTTGGTGTTTTGGGTTTCCGTGCGAAGATAGCGACTTTTATATCGAAATCGTCTCCGCTATGACATTATTATTGATGATATTTATTTTCGGCTAACGTTTCGACGTCTCTTGTTGTTCGTCTCGACGTGGCAGCTTCGCCTTCGTGTCGAGCCAGGTCATCTTCAGTGAGCCATCTCCTCGAATGAGGCATCCTCACTCACTGATGCCCTTTTATACACGATGCTGATGGTGGATATAATGATAATGTCCGGTGATTGTAGTTATCAACTTCGTGTAAGCTCATCAAAGAAAGAATACAAAATTGAGTAATTTGTCCTTATGGCAGCGACGGTAACTGTATGAGTTCAGATACGATATACCTGATCTCTTGTGGTACTTGCGTAGGCCAATATATTGGCGAAAAGGGCAGACTTTTATGTATCCGCATAAAAGAACACCTAGATGGCAAATGAAAAGCAAGACAAAGGAAACCACTGAGGTCGCACAGGATACAAAAGCATAGCGGAGACGATTTCGATATAAAAGTCGTTATCTTCGCACGGAATCTCAAAACACCAACGCACAAACTCCTCGAAGATTTTTGGATAAATGCCCAAAACCCTACAATGCAGGGATGAATGCTCCGAGATCGCACGTGATCCTGCCCCGTACCTTCGTGTCGATCGTTGATGTGGGCAGGTGCAGTCGCTAACCATGTGCTACTCTGAGCGGCTGTTCCTCCTCGGTGGAAGACAGGTGAAAAAAAGCGGTGAGTTTTTCACGAAGCCATTGATCTTGTAATTATCGTTCTGATTTTGATCTTTCTGTTTGTGCTGTTGAACCGTTTGACCTAGCAAGTTGCGCATCAGTGTACCCTTCCGGGCTCTGAAGAAGACGATTCTGCCGAAACGTTAGCTACGGTTGTGTTGTATGTGTGTTATTGTATGAAAGTAAAAGTATGGTGTTTAACAAAGTCGCGATTGCTGAGAGGGAAAACGAGAGATTTATAATCCAATGACGAGGTTAGTAGAAAGTCGATCTTGGGAACAAGCTATTAGTCCTAGTTGAAAGCTCACGACGTGTGTAATGCAGTGCTTAGAGGTGTTTTGCAATACACACAAGATCTTTGGTTCGATCGTGCTGTCTTGGAATCGAAAGATTAGTATCAGACTTGTCTAGAAGAATAGCAACACTGAGAAAATGCATTGGTCAGTCACCGCAAATCGGATATCGTACTTGTCTGATACTACTTCGGTACTTGATTGACGCCAATGTACGGCACGTACCTCATTGATTGATCAACACGGAGAGCTACATCTTCCTTATGCTTTTTCTTTCCAAATGATAAAATGTAGAATACAAGTTGACCTTTATGTACAAATATGACTTGTTCTTTCGTTCTACATATGTGTTTTAAGACGAAACAAGATATTTTTTCAACTACTCATCTTCTCACTTTTAAACACTTTTCTCCCGATGTGGGTAAACACGTAACACAACCAACAGGTGGAAACAGGTAAATAAACGAAAAGGTAGGAAAAAATGCAATGACATTTAGATAGGTAGATAGGTATATTTTTCTTCGAAATTGCTAGACGAACGGATAGACAGATAATGGTGCCGTGGCCGGCAACGGAGTGCGCGCACTGAAGATAGTGTGTGCCAATCACTACGTCTGAATACATCTTCTAAGGATAGCATCCATATTTTCGCCTTTGGAAGAATTTATTTAAAAACAACAAAACAAGACGTTGAGTGATGAAAAACCACGGAGCTGATGAAATTTAGACCCTTCCTTACAGCAACACTGCGGCCGTGCACAGAAGTGCACGAGCTCTACAAATTAGCACGTGTTCATTGTATTACGTCACTTCGAAAGTAAAGTAAAAAGGAATAAAGGCAAAGGATAAATCCCTCGGCGTTGATCAATCCCTGAGGGACGCGCAGTGCATTCGACTTCATTAAGCCTCGTTTGGAGGTTATTGGATGCATATCTGGCCTTCGCAATGACTCGCGGTGGCCAACAGATATATCGAGCCAGTGTTAGTGTCCTCTCAAACAAGTCTGGTATCAATTTGGCGACGCCGGAGGGATGGAAGGCTTGGTGGGCCATAACCGGCGGTCGGTTCACGTGTGTGTTGCGGGTCGCCTCCGACCACTGCGCCACACTTACCCTACTCGAAAAGTTATGTAGAATTTGCAATTTCGTACGTCTTGTATATGTATCAGCAACGGATTTTTCTTCGAATGCTGAACAGTCAGACATCACTGTAAAAATCGTTTTGTGAACTTTCGTGCCGTATAATTGGTTTTTAAAGTAAATTTTATTCAACATGTATTCTTTCATAGATAAGCTTACACGAAGTCTTTGATATACGATCTTTATTCGGCCAACGTTTCGACGTCTTCGTCTTCATCAGAGCCGACGGTCCGCAGTTGTTCTTCCCGATGTCTTCGTCTTCGTCCTTGTATCAAGTTGGATCTTCTTCCGTGGAGCATCCTTCGAAAGAAGCATTCTCACCCGCTGATACTCTTTTATACGGGATGTCAGTTGTTGACAAAAATGACTGTCCGTGATAACAGCTAGCTTGTTTCTTCCGAGCAATCATCCTTCAGAAGTGGATATCATTAACAGCTAGCATAGGGCATAACAATAATTCAAAACCGATTTCCCATGGACCATCGCCTCGGCTCATCGGCTCTCATGAAGATGAAGACGTCTATATAATAGCCGAATAAAGCTGTTTACCGACCTTGTGTAAGCTTACCAATGAAAAAACACATGCTGGTTACTCATACCGAGGTTAAATGAAAATCGATTTTAAGTCGTTAAATTTTTTCGACAAATTTTCAAAGCTAGAATTTTGGATGTCAAAACAGCAATTTGGACAAATCTAGTTCTATTAATTCAAACTCAGGCATGCACACCACAAACGCCTTAAAACATCAATGAGGTGTGAGGCCAAGGAGAGGTTAGCGAGTGTGCAATGCAACGTTGGTTTGGCAAATTTCGTCTTCACGTGATCGACCTTGAAGTGAGGTATGTAGCAGACGTGCTTCTGCCATAGACGACGATGAATCAAGGGTAGACTATTCGAAATCCGTAGAAGTACTCAATATAAAAACCTCAACTGCTTCAGAGCGTCTGAAAAATTTGAACGTCGAAAAAGGTCTACAAATGGATGCTGCACCATTTTAACGACAATTGAAGAAATAGCTAATTTGTGATATCATCGGCGCCTTTTCTGTATAACAAGAAGGACTCGTTACTCGACCGAACTGTGAAGATCGACGCTAAGTAGATCTTCCGCAACAACCGTACATCCGTCGACGATCGGCTCAGTGGTTGTACTGCTACGAAGTTCTGCGGCACTTTGCAAAGCAACAATTACACTTAGGCAACGTCACGCTGACTAATTCATAGTTTGTTAGTGGATTGATCCATCATAGCTTCCTGAATCCGGGTGAACCGAGTACGGCGGAGAAGTACATCCAAGAAATCTGCAAAATATACCAAAGACATAAATGGCTGCTGTCCACATTGGCCAGCAGAAAGGGATCAATCCTTCTCCACTACAACGTGCGGCGCGGCGTCATACACCCAGTGCTGCAGAAGGTGGATGAGCAAAGCTACGAAACTGTCTCTCCTCCAAACTCTTGATCTATCGTCTACTGACTAGCACTCCTTTAAGCATCTCAATAACTTTCTGTGCGAAAAGCTCCTCGGGAAGCAAGTCGAGGTCGAGAGTGCCTTAAATTTGCTCCTCATTCGCGAAGATCTGTAGATTCCAGTGGTTTTTATTTCAATTAGGTTTAGCTTTTTATTTACTGCCTATTCCTTTTTCGTCGCAGGGTATTAAGTGAAATACGACCATAATGATGCTGAGATATTGCAAAACTCCGGACTGCAGGTGTCTGCGGTGGAGAACGAACGCGCTATTGTGCTTTCCGGAGAGTAACACATTCACAACCACACCATGCGGGTCTTTCGTTTCGCGTGCCTCTCAGATAGTAGAGCTTTATGCTTTTTATTTTTTTCATGCGATGTCCATTTCTGCTTCAACATTAAGAAAGAATATGAAAAAATTGCGGCTGACTAAGCAAGAAGAAAATACCATTTTAGTTGCCGTTTGGTGCGAATGACACGTAGCGCGAGAACTAAGTAAATATTGTGATCCTTCTGTTGTGTTGGTCAGCGTGAAGAGAACTGTATTTTACACATTTGATTTGGCATTATATAATATAGTATGATACAATATAGTATTATTGTTCATATAAAATGGATTCCACACTAGTAGCTCAGCCCTGGAATGGTGAGATATCACCTAACGACGTAGTAAATCGGCTCGAGATTCCTTGGTTGAGAAAGATGATGAAGCTTTGATGAAGTTTTCGGCTTTTATCAATCCTTGAGGGTTGCGCCATGCATTCGACTTCACAAAGTGTCGTTGGAGGTGAATGAATGCATATCTGGCCTTTACAATGACACGCCGTAGCCTATCGATGCATCGAGACAGTGCTGCTATCCTCCCAGATAAGTCTGATACTGATTTGCCGACTCCGGAGGGATGGAAGACTTGGTGAGCCACGTTCAAGGTGATCGATCCATGTGTGTGTTACACGGCGTCTCCGGCCGCTGCGCCACACGCGCCCTTGAAAAAGAACCGTTTATCAAACATACTGCTACAAAACATTATTGGTTTGTCTACTTATTTGTTTTCTTATGAATGCATATGACTTGAGTTCATGTATTTAGCAGATCCCTGCACTTCCTTAATTCTGTTCGTGCTTTCGCATCGGCTATTCACGAAAGCCTTCGAATTTGTGTGTTTGATTGAAGACTTTTCTTCTTCACGATATCAAAAATCATTGAATTGTTGTCGAATTGAATTTTCTTAGAGTCATGGGTAGCTCTACTACAGCGCTCCCAAATCTTCACCACGAGCAGTTACCACCTTTTGTGGATGGATCAAAGAGATCTTTCCCTAGATACGTTTGGCGTTATGTTCCCGATCTCAGAATAATGCGGGTGTCTTTGCCCGCGATGGGTCAAAGCTACGATAATTCGTGTAGTAACTTCTGCCGAGTCGAAGACGTTCATGTGGTAAATGAAGCAGGAAAAACTCTACTTTGAACTCCGAACATTAGGTTTTGAACCTGTGTGATATAAACCATTGCAACGAACTGTTTTGGAAGCATTTTTAGGTCGCATGGCACTCTCTCTATCCGATCACCTGTATCACCTGTAGTCCTATTGATCGCCGAGTTACTCGAGCCGGCGCCAGTAAATCTTCCATTTTTCCCTGTCGCGTGCAAGAGTAGCCCATTGGGTTCTGCTCGCTATAGGGACTAGCCGAGCATCATTTCTTTCTTTTAGGCTCTTCGTGAAGAACTCTGACCATCTGATCGGTGGTCTTCCTGCAGTACGTTTGACATCCAGAGGAATCCAGTCGCTAACGGCTCATGTCCATCGGTTGCCATTCATACGCATTACGCATCCTGCCCACCTTATCTTCGACTGTTTGACGTACAGAACGGCATCTTTGATTTTTGATCGTTGACGAAGGTCGGAGCCTTGGATCCCATTGCTTACTTGCGCGACATGGGATACACCTAGCATCGTCCTTTCGACTGCACGTTCGATAACGCTGAATGACCTTTCATCCTGTTTACGCAGCGACCAGGTTTCTGACGCATACTTTAACGCAGGAGTGTTGGATTCGCGTTGGTGTATCAGCTCGAGTGTTTCAGGAGACAAACGTCTCTTGGTGAGTTTCGAACTCTTAGCTTTCATAGCGCTAACGTGAAGATTTTGAATGAGCCGATCGTATTCTTCGTCGATGTTATCGACAACGGCATCTTTACAACAGTCGACTAGTGAAATGAATAAGTCTCCGCTTGCGGTGGTTCTGAGATTTCGGTTTTGGAATTTAGCGGCTTTTTCTCCTTTCCGCGAGAAATAGAATCCTGCACGAAGGAGACAGTGGTCTGATCCCGTGTAGAATTTTGGGACAACAGCGATATCGGTTAGGGAAAACCTTCTATTTACTATGATGTGGACTATTTCATTATGGTACTCTCCATTGGGAGACTCCCGCGTCCAGCGCTGAGGGTGCGGCTTCTGAAATTATAAGTTACCGTGGATGGTCTTGGTCGTCATGATAAACTCAGACAGCCGCTCGCCTTGTTTGTTCTATTTTAATCCGTGGATCTCAATGTGACGTTCTTCAGACGTTCTTCTTGGTCCAATCTTGGCGTTGAAATTTTCAGTGATGACCTTGAAGAATGTGTAGTCTTCTCTGCAGAACTTCTCCAAGTCCATATAGGACGCTTCGCCTTCTTCTTCGTTATAGTTTGATGTCTGCGCGTGAACGACGAAGATAGTCAAAGCCGGAATTGATCCACATCTTTTTAATCGTAAACGTCCGACTCGGGTTGTAAGTTGTTTGAATAAATCGATGTTCATGGGCAAATTCGTGTTGACGAGAACGCCGACGCTGCAGACTGCTCTACTGTCGCATGCTCCGAGGAACAGTTCCTCTCCGGTGTCATAGACGGCGTTGAAAGGCTGGTGTATTCTCGTCTCGGCCAGGCCAATGACGTCGTACGTTATCCTTCTTGATTGCATGAGCAAGTCTTCTATCGAGGACTCGGATGCAAGTGTACGTGCATTGTATGTACAGATCGTCATCATAGTTCTTTGTTAAATCCAGGCAGCTTCCATTGGTCCTGAGATTTCAGCAGCCTCTCCGTACTCGTCCTACCCAACGCTGCGAAATTGGGGTCTCTTTCGGGGTCAGAGGAATGAGGCCTTTTTTTTTTTACTGTGTTTAGCATTTTTGATACCCACGTATAGTTTGCTGGGCTCTGAACATGGGAACTGGGTAAACTCACGGGTAGCTTTCCAGGCTCTTTCAGAGTCGACATGGAGCCTATTTGTTGGAGGCGACTCCTAACCGCCTCCCATATACTTCCCAGTCACTTGATTGCAAGCTTTTAGCCGAATTGAAACGACAGGCAGCTTATAAATTGAGTTAATAAAGAGGTATTTGTGCATCTACTTAGACCGGAAACTCTGTTTTCTATTGTAACAGTTAAAGCGGGGAGAAGAGGTAAACTAACGTATTGATGAGAAGTTTCGGTAGATGCATAGGTTAAAAGTTCCGGAAGGATCATGAGCTTAACGGTTTCCACACACCGCGGTAGTACGTCAGACATCGGAACGAAGAACCATTAGCAGGATGTACCTATCCGCACAAATTAGAATATGGCAGCTGGTTAAAGTCATGAACAGGTCGGCACAGCTGTAACGTGCGGTCTCCATTCTTTCTATGCAATTCTTCTACATGCTTGAAAATTTAACACACTATCTGAAAGTTCTCTCTCTACTCTTGCTCCGTGCTTTATTATTTCTATTCGTTTATTTGGCATTCAAATAATTATCAACGTATTATTACAAATTCTGTAAACTCTACCTTTATGATGAGAGACAGGAGAATAATGTTGCAGTAAAGGCCATGAAAACTAACACTGCCCTTAACAAAGACTCAACTGCCAATTGTACCATTCAGTTCTCAACAAGCAGTCAAAGTCAAACAGCTGTACTCGTAGCTGCAGTTGTTTTACAGATCACGGTGTGAGACTCATACCTGCTACCATGCTCGAGTCAAACCACCACCATGGACGACGATTGCGAGGCAAGGAAAAAATTGGGAAATGTGCTTCGGCCTGCACTACTCGTGAACACGGGCCGTCCAAGCATCCAACTAGGTAAGTAAGTAAGCTTCCAGCAAAATAAACTATCATACTTATCAACTTCAGTGAATTCGTGAGCACTCACGTAACAAATTGCTTCTGGAAATTCTCGTGCGAAAAACTATCTTTAGGAATTCAATTTTAGAGAATCCGTTTGTTTGACTCGGCGTTATAATATTGTACAATTGGCAAGGAAAGCTCCCATGCTTTTCGAAAGAAATGCTGTTACACAAAGTCTCAGAGCTGATTCGTACACCTTTGTGGTGTGTCTTTTTGTAGAGAATATTGTAAAATGGGCAAAACGCAAATGTAGCAATGTTATTCTAAAGTTAGTGGGTTCTGATTCTGGCACGATCCCGCTTTCTATCCGTAGTCATCTTTTCGGCAAAAACAGTAGGAAGAGAGGTATCACCCGAAGATGGTGATGTTCTTCCCACCCTTTGAGTGAACGCAGCTCAATAAGCTGCTGCAATGCATGGTGCAGAAAAATGAAGTTTATGGGTAGCCACTGGAATAATTAGATGACTAACTGAACTACAGATGATACATGTGATGCCAAAAAATGATAACAGCACATTTATCTATAACTTAATGCACATGACTCTCACACTTCACAGGTCTACATCATTGCGTGATTCTCAGCCAGTCAGATGCGAACTATATAGTGCCCTCCCCATGTGAAATAGAAGGGGTCAAACGTGCAAAAGCGACCTTCTGCCTCCTTGAGATGCATTTGGATCCAAATGATACACCCCTTCTGCTGCGCTGTTTTGACAACTGCGTTCTGTATTCTCCTAGCTGATTAAGCTAGCACGAAGTTGACGAGGAAATTTATTCGACTAAGGTCTCGACGTCATCCTCTTTCTTAGAGCCGATTGAACAAAGTCGATTTTCACGGTCATTGATCTCTATGAGATGGCTCTTTAGAATAAGCTTACATCGCTTGATTGACGCTTCATTTATGAAAATTCGACTCAATACGACTACGAAGACCCACATCACGAGGCCGAACGACTGTGCATCATCGAATCGGACTAATCAGCTCTGAGGAAGACGAAGAAACCGAAACGTCAGATGAGTAAAGTCATATTCATAAACCTCACGTTAATATAATCAGTAAAGAACATATTTACTAGTCAATCCGCGGTTAAATGAGTGATAAACTCGAGGTTAAATAAAAGCCGATTTTTGAAATATCTAATGAATATGAAATCTACCTCCTCACCTTACATAGACGTGTTCATGCATGTGTGTGTGTGATGGCATATAAAATTATCGCATTCCACAAGTCAGATTGGCTAAAAGCTTAGAATTAAGCGATTAGGAATCAAATGGGAGGTGGGTAGAAGTCACCTCTAGTGGAGCACTGATATCTCGGCAAACTACGTCACCGAGTTATGCCGTATTAGGTCATCAAACAAAGCAAATCAAGTAGGCTTCATTCCACTGATCCAGAAAAAGCTCCCCAAATGGTATCTTTAAGTAGGACGAGCATGAAGAGGCTGATGAAATGTCAAGTATATTCTAGTTGGTCCAGATATAGAAGGACTAAGATGAAGATCTGTGCCTGTAATGCACCTCTACCTTCATCTGAGCCCCCCAATGATAACTTGATATGGTAAGCTAAAAAGAACGGTGTTGTCGAAAAATCCGAGAACAGAAGACGCTGTCCATTCATCGACGTCTATGACACCAGAGAAGAGCTGTTCCTCAGAACATACGACAATAGAGGAGTAGGCGGCATTGGGGTTCTCGTCAAAACGAGTTTGCTCATGAACGTCGACTCATTCGAGCAACTAACAACCCAAATTGGACATTTACAGTTGAGGAGATGTGGATCAGTACCAGCTTTTATAAACTTCATCGTTTACCCACCAAAATCAAGCCATAATAAAGAAGAAATCAAATTTTCTAGATGAAATTGGGTAAGTTCTACGAAATAGACTACGCGTTTACGGTCATCACTGAGGCCATGCTAAGATAGGACCCGACAAAACCTCTGAAAGACGTAACATTAGGTCCCACGGATGGGAAGGGAACGAGCACGGTGAGCGACCGTCGGAGTTCATCATGACAATCATGATCATCCATGTTCAAAATTCCTAAAGAATTTACTCTCAAAGTTGGACGCGATATTCCCCTAATAGAGAACAAAATATCAACTTAGACCTCACAGCAGCAAATCGACAGTCTTGCCTAACTGACATCGCTGTTATCCCGAAGTTTTTCATGGAAAGATATCATGGTCACCTTCAAAGAGGATCCCTTTTTTCGCGAAAGACAGGAAGCCACAAATTCGAGAAACGTGATTGAAAAACTATCACAAACTGAGATTTATTCAGATCGCTAGCAGACTTTTAGGAAGGCGCTGTTGTCTAGAACATCAATGAGGAATACAACGACTTTTTCAAGACTTTCACATTATCGCTATGAAAGCTAAGAGTTTGAAAATCACCAAGAGACGTCTGTCCCAAGAAACATTCCAACTGATTCGCCATCGTGGAATCACACGAGGTGCAGGCAATCGCCACCTCATTTCCACGGTTGCGAAACACTAACAATAAGGCGATAAAACACGATGTCAAGAGACAAAACACGAAGAGATCAGAGTAATAGTCATGGTTGAAGCTGGAAAGGATGAAAAAAGCATTCGTTACATCCATCGAAATACGGCAAATTACGTCACCAAGGTGTTCGCACTCCGACTCCCGGGCATTATATTTGTGGCTTAGGAAAAGGCAATGGAGAAAATTACCCACGACCTCTAGTCTGCTCTTTTCAAAAGTCTCGCCCTCTTTTCTCTATAGAAAAATAAGGATAGATATGTCATCCCACCACTCGTTTTGGAAATCTGGAATGCTACCGTAAGTACACCTCGTTTACGAACCATGCAACCAACCGCTCAAGATAGAGTAGTTTTTTAACATTTAAGAAGCCTTCCATCTGTCCTCACCAATACACTTGCTTAGTTCAGCACACTTTACCTTTCAGAATGTAAGGTTCACACACGATGTACGCATAACGAGACTCATCCAAGTATCGCGATAGTAAAGAAAATCGCTGTCTAGCTTTCGACATTAAAAAGGCTTGTGACTCATTTGAGATAAAAGCGATTATGGTAGATCTGGACAACCGAAGGGTTATCACTCAGTTCATGTCTTTAGTGAGATATATAACAAATTTTCACAAACCGAATGAAAACATTGTGCTGAAGTTCGAACGAATGTGAAGTTTGAAGGCCGGAGTAAAATAAGTGGTGATCATTGTACATCATCTTTGTTTCGCTGATGATATCGTTCTTGCAACATCAAGCATCATCACCCAAGCGAATCGAATGCTGATCGACTTCCACATCTATCAATAAAGACGATATTTATGCAATGCGGATTTGTACTCCCGATGTCCCATTCACGCCCAATGGAAAGAATATCTCCGAATGCTCCAGCTGCGTTTTTCTAGGACAAGTCAGCAAGATAAATAATTTAGCTCCGGAGCTGCAAAAAAAGCAGCCAAACGATTTCTCAAAAGCACTGAAGCTCTGGTGAAGAAGACTAAGACTCCTCAACTCTGTGCTCGCCTCTTCGAGCCCATGATTATTCCTTTCTTAACGTACGCGTCGGAAAGTTGACCGCTGCGTAGGCACGATGAATGACCACTCAGCGTTATCGAAAGTGCAGTCGAGAGGACGATGCTAGGAGTATCTCGAATCATGGAAAAGAGAGAGGGGATCCGTTGCTCCGTATTACGTCAGCGTTCGAAAATCACAGACGCCTTTTTTTACGCGACCCGTCTTTCACACCTATTGCCTGGATTCCAGCATTTTTTGCATTCGATTTGTTTCCTTTCATCCATCATCCACGAAGGACTTTCAAGTGTTTGCATATAGGTTCTGCTGACCATTTATCCTTCGTCATGGATGCCGTCGAATGATGATCGAGCCGATTCTCTCCGAGTCCTGAGATAGCCGGTCTTCAGCGTTCCCACTTGGATTGCAGAAAGTGAACTTTTCCCAGACAGGTCCGGTGCCAATTTCCTGACCCCGGATGGTTGAAAGGCTTGGTTGGCCCAGAGCAGAATCGAACTAGCACCATGCTCGTGATGACGGACATCGCTATCCGCCCTCTGATAAATATTAATACACAATTTTAATTGCAGTAGTAACACTCACTGCTCTGTTAAAATGTTTATTATGTGCCTGGAAAGGTGAGAGGCTTGATGAGTTCGAAATGAGATCGAGCGAGAACCGTGCTCGTGATGATCAGCATCACTGCCACTTCGTGTCCGCTCCTTGAAGACGTCTTTTTAAAGTCTAAAGTGTCGAAAACCAGGTAAACCGCACACGTAATGCGCGAGAACTGCAGCTGATGGACAGGGGTCCGTTAGTGACTGGATTCCTCGGGGTGTCAAACGTACTGCAGAAAGATCACCGACCCGATGGTCAGAGTTCTTCACGAAGAGCCTACAAGAAATATATGATGCTCGGCTAGTCCCTATAGAGAGCAGAACTCACCGGGCTACTCTTGCGCGCTAAAGGTACAAATGGAATATTTACTGACGCCCGCTCGAGTATTAACTCGACGATTAACGGGACGACAGCTGATATTCGTTGGCAAATAAATGCACAAGCAATAATCATCTTGTTGTTCATTCAGTATTTTCGTCTGTCAATAAGCGTTTTCGTTATGGTGACCAGGTGCCTGCAGAATATTTATTTATTAGATATCACTTTTCGCTGCTGAGCAATCGTCGTCACCGGTTTCGATGTGAGTGCGTGTCTCCGTGAAGATAGTAACCCCAATAGAGGATGTTGAACGCCAGAAAAGACTGAAAAACATCCTTTATGCTTTTTTCGTGTTTATGACTACTTTTTGAGAGACACTATTAACAAATTTCCTCTTAAGGCGAAGTGGGGTAAATATCGATATGTTGGTAATGTAATTGAAAAAAGTAAAACGGTAAAAAAAGTTCTCAGCGTTGATCAATCCCTGAGGGATGAGCCATACATTCGACTTCTTGAATCATCGTTTGGAGGTGATTGAATGCATATCCGGCCTTTACAATGACTCGCCATGGCCTACTGATGTATCGAGCCAGTGCTCCTATCCTCCTAGACAAGTCTGGTACTAATGTGCCGACCCCGGAGGGATGGAAGGCTTGGTGAGCCACCGACGCGGACATCGATCCCATGTATGTGCTGCAAGGGCCTCCGACCACTGCACCACACGCGCCGCTATTGGAAAAAGTAGGTAGCTATTATTAATATTAAGGATAATTTGGTCGAATTCGGGTAAAACATGATGAATTTGTAGACCTTTCAAAATCGTTACGAAATGCTAGACTTTTTGTGCCTCCAGACTATTTGAACTGTGAAAAAATATTGTTGAAAAACAAAAGAAATAAAAGAAAAGAGTTTTTAATTATAGAAGAAATCTCTCTCTTTGACATAATGGCCAGCTTTTAAGTCCATCATAATTTACGTTCCTTTTATCCCTGTTAATATACAACATAAATAAAGGCCTGCAAAACTAGGAAAAACTAAGTAACTTATGCAACGAAAACGCCGAGAGATTTGCAAAAGTTAGAGCACAGCCAGCCCAGAACAGGACACGCTGATACGCTTTCTAGTTCTCACGTGTTACCCACTACACCGCTAGATCCCTTGCTTTGCGTTTGCAAGGGTAGGTTATAATTGCAAAATCGAGAAGTAGCAAAAATAGTAGAGAAAAGTGATTCACGAAAAACAAATCGATGAAAGATCTGACCATGGGAAAGGCAAAGAACGAGATGCGGTCGACGCGGTTGCCGAACTCGAACAGGCGCTGCTTCTTCTTCAGATAGTTGTTGCGCCGCCGGGACGCCATCTCGCGCTCGAATGACGTCTGTTCCGTGGAGAACTTATCCGAATTCGACGACATCGTCTGCAACGGACGGTTTGTGCGCTGTTACCTCTTCGCGTTTTGTAATAGGAAGTAAATAGATTATCGATGCAAAGAATTTGGGAGACAAATGAGAGTTGTCCGAGTGATTTCGACCCTTGTAACTAACGACTACATACATAATGCTGCTATAACATTTAACACTCAAGGTCTGACGCAAAGTTTTCTTTGAATGTTCTACGAATTGAAGTCATACCACGTTAGCCGACCTAACCCCTACGCCCTAGGTACGAACCATATTCAATAACAACAGCTACTTCGTCGGTACAGTACACAGACAAGTGCTGCCACAGTTATACGGGATGCTGAGACATCTTAATATTTTCCATATCTGTTGTACTCCCACTATCCCTACACCCTTATCCCCGACAACGATGTTTCTGACGAACACACTCGTTCGAAAAAACGGTTTTTGGGCATTTCTAAATATAAAGAATAGATTTTGGAGCAAAGTATGCTACAATAACCCTGTAGGATATAGCTTTTGTACCTTCTTTCCTATGCACAACACAAAAAGTATAGGAAGAAACTCTGTGTACCAAAATTAACGCTGAGAAAGCAAACGAGCAGTTTTTAATCCTTTGTGGCTGGTGATCAAACCCTCGCTTACGGATGGAAATCAGCTAACGTCGGACCTTAAGTGTTAACTGTGAATAGTGAACGGCATAGAAAGGAAACGAAAAAGTGAACAGTCAAAAAAATGCCAAAATTGTAAATTTCCATAATTTTCTTGAGAAAGACACTATGCTAACAGTGGTTGTACTTTACATAACACCCTGCCGTAAAAAAAATAATGAGCAGTTGATAAAAGTCATACATTGTACTAACAATATTAACAATGGCCATGATGGTCACTGAAATCCACACTGACTCAACAACAACAATGACAATGAAAACAGACTGCACTGGGTATAGAACCATCTAGAAAATCGTACGTCGTCGTCATTCGGGCCGTCGGGTCGTTGCTGCCACTGCGCTTCGACCACCTCGACACCGCGTTCGGCAAACGGCATCACGTTCCGCATGAAAGAGGCGACAACCTGCATCGTGTTACTCGACCGGCTCGACTTCAGTAGTAATTTTTTGTCCTAAAACAGTACGGTACAATTTTGATGCTGTGCTAAGAATTTTAACTTATTATTTACTGCCTACTCCTTTTTGTTCTTTTTAACGGCAGGGTATATATTGCAAAATATAACTTTAATGATGTTGAGATATTTGCAAAACTCCGGACCGCAGATGTCTGCGGTGAGGAACGAACGCGCTATTGCCCTTTCAGGAGAGTAACGCGCTCACCACCACACCATGCCGGTCCTTCGTTTCGCCTGATAGATGGCGCTGGTAGGTAGAACTAGCTGAGAGACAGGCGAAACGAAGCACCCGCATGGTGTGGTGGTGAGCTCTTTACTCCCCTGAAAGAACAATAGCTGTGCCAAGACTTGATTTGACGTCGTGTTTTAGAACACCATTTAGAGGATGATCGCGTCCCTGTCTACCGTATATTCAATGAGTTCTAATTCTTCTTCCGTTACTTTATATTTATTTATTCCGTAATACTGGTTTAAGTGGATGCCCGTGACATGGCCCACCAAGCTTTCTAGCCCTCTGAGGTCGACAAATTGGTACCAGACTTGTCTGGGTGGAGAGGATAGCAGCGCTGGTTCGATGCATCTGTAGGCCACGGCCAGCCATTGTAAAGGACAGATGTACAATCAATCACCTCCAAAGATACTTAATGAAGTCAAATCCATGGCACATCCCTCAGAGATCGATCAATGCACACAGCTTTATCCTTTATCCTTTACTGGTTTGAAAAGAGGAAAATTCTTTCACATCCAAACCAAACATCACCATCTATTTAACTACAGTCAATATTTTCATCGATACCGTTCTGTAATAGAGTGAAATCTAACTAACAAAATAAAAAACCGAAAAACGCGCTTAATTATAATTTCCTAGCAGATAATTCGACACCTCCCTACGGTTTATCGCTTCATCGTGACTAGGAGGTGTTCTTGGGTGTCGAGCTGCGATGTAAAGCTGGAAGATTTGCCCTCCCGGCAGGGTCTCCCAAGCAGAGAAAGAGTCCGGCGTTTCCTAAGCCCACTTAAGAGCAAACCAATATCAGCATCAGCCACCGTCCTGGTATCAAAGTCCCATGGTGGCAAACCTCCCTCTGATCCACAAAGGCTGCGATTGCCTGTTGTGGTGAAGACCTGGGGCAGACTTTGGCCAGGCTGACCTCGGGATTCCAGGGAACCACATTGGCTTAACCAGCAAGTCTCCGAAAAATAGTGATTATGCTGGGGCCCGCGCAACCATTGAGGACGGGCCATTCAAGTATCAAGTACCAAGTAATTCGACAACGAATTTGTTGACTTGTATAATAAGTGAAGTACCGGATTCGACTTCCGCGAGTTGAGACTTTTCCAGATAAAAAACCACAAACTCGGTTGAAAACACAAGAGAAAAACAGCTACACAACAGTTAGCATTCCTACCTGGTAGGCAACGAAGGCCAATTCGAGCAGTGATGCGAAAATGAAGGCAACGCAAGTGAACATCCAGATGTCGATCGCTTTGATGTAGGACACCGGCGGCAATGACCGAATAATATTGCCAAACTAAAGAGAAGGAAATGAAGAAAGCAGGAACGACATCTTCGACTGAGAAAAAAACGATTTCCAAATAATCACCTGTCACCTGTATCACCTCTAGTCTTGTTAATCATCGAGTGACTCGAGCAGGCGCCAGCAAATCTTCCACTTTTCCCTGTTGCGTGCAAGAGTAACCTAGTGGGTTCCGCTCGCTCTGAGGACTCGTTGGGCATTATATCTTTCTTTTAGGTTCTTCCTGAATAACTCTGATAATCGGGTCGGTAGCAGCCCTGCAGTGTGTTTAACATCTCAAGGAAACCAGTCATTAACGGCTTTTGCCCATCGGTTGTCGTTCATACACATAACGTGCTCAGCCCACTTTATCTTCGTCTGTTTAGCATATGGAATAACACCTTCGATTTATGATCGCTGACGCGGCTCAGAGCTTCGATATCCCTTACTTCTGTGACACGGAACACTCCTAGCATCGTCTTTTCGATTGCTCCATCAACAACGCTAAATGATCTTCCTTTCATCCTGTTTACGCAGCGACCAGGTTTCTGACGCATACGTTAGGACAAGAAGTACCGTTGAGTCGAAAAGGTGGGCACCGAGTCGGGTGTTCTTTGTTCTCCTCATTACTTCCTCAATGCTCTTGAAAGCTCCCCAAGCCCCTCATTTCCTTCTGCTCAACTCTGGAGCTAAGTCGTTCATCATATTGATTTCCCGACCTAAATAGATATAACTGGAGCATTCGGTGATATTCTTTCCGTTTAGCGTGAATGGGGCATAAGAAACCAATCCCTTCCACATGCACATCGTTTTTGCGAGATCTAGTCGAAGACCAATACTTTATCAAAGCCGACAAGCATTCAATCCGCTTGGCTAGTGTTTGCTGTTATAAGGACGGTGTAATCAGTAAAGCGAAGATGGTGTAATTGCCTACCATCGATTTCCACACCAATGTTATCCCATTCCAAAGTTCGGATGGCGTTCTCGATGGTGGCGGTAAACAACTTTGTCGAGATGGTATCGCCTTGCCTAGCCCCTCTTCATACGTCGATGCTAACATCGTTGAAAAATGGTGATATGTCAGTTGTGAAATTTTTGTGCAGCTCACGAAGAATCTTTATGTACTGAGTAGGAAATCCTTGACTATCAAGAGCTTCATTGACTGCTTCTATCTCAAAGGAGTCAAAAGCCTTCTTCAAATCGATGAAAGTGAGACTGAGCGGTCATTTGTACCCTCTCGAAACTCTAGTGATCCTTGTTATCGTCCGGACATGGTCCTTGTCCATCATATTGAATCCATTTCGAAACTCGATTTGCTCACATGGCTGCCCTTCGTGCAGTGTTCTGTCAGTCCTGCTTAGGACGACTTGAGTGAAGAGTTCGAGGACTGTAGACAGTAAGCAGATTAGGCGATAGTTGCCGATAAGGTTGAAGTTTTCGTTCTTGAACAACAACACGATCTTGTTGGTTTCTCACTGAATACGAACATTGTATTTTGACAGGTGACGTGTGAAAACCCAACCCCATGTGTTTATGAGGACTAGCGGAAGGTTCTTTAGGTGTTCAGATCACCACATCTCCGCGGACCTGCTGTTGTTCAATTCTTCAGCAACGAAATAACATGTCGGATTTCGGAAAGGAGAACAAGTGATACGACATACCCATCGTCCTTTACTTCATATGAGGGAAGGAGAAAGTGGTTATTGAAAAAAAATATTAATGAATGATTTTCTTCATCGCCTTTCTGGACGCTGTAACTGTTTCGTCTGGGCGTCGGTGAGCAATCACTTTGGTCTTGTAATTGGCGAGGCTTCGGTGGGCTTTGCGAATGATTTTCCCAACCTCTGCAGCTTCATCCATTACTGCTCCTCTTCTCTCTTTAAGATCTACTTTTATCGCCTGTCTGCATCGTTTTGCAAGCTCGGACGTTAGTTCGCGGTTGCGTGCAGCCCATGTGATTCCACGTTGGCGTATCAGCTCGAGTGTTTCTAAGAACAGATGTCTCTTGGTGATTCTTCGACCTCCCAGTTTTCCTAGCGCAAACGTGAAGATGTTGAATGAGAACATATTCCTCGTCGATGTTATCGACAACGGCATCTTCCCAACAGTCGACTAGCGAAACGAATAAGTTCCAGTTTACAGTGGTTTTGGGACTTCGTTTTTTGAATTTGGCGACTTTTTCTCCTTTCCGCGAAAAATGGAATCTTGCACGAAGGAGGCTGTGGTCTGATCCCCCGTTTAATTTTGGGATAATAGTGGCATTGGTAAGGCAGAGCCTCCTATTTGCTATGATGTGGTCTATTTCGTTATGGCACTTTCCATTGGGAGACTCTCGCGTCCAGCGTTGAGGATACGGCTTCTGAAATTATAAGTTACCGTGGATGGTCTTGGTCGTCATGATAAACTAGAACAGCCGCTCACGCTGCTCATTCCATTCTAATCTGTGGATCTCAATGTGACGTTCTTCAGACGTTCTTCTTGGTCCAGTCTTGGCGTTGAAATCTCCAGCGATGACCATGAAGAATGTGTAGTCTTCTCTGCAGAACTTCTCCAAATCCATATAGGACGTTTCGCCTTCTTCTTCATTATAGTTTGATGTCTGCGCGTAAACGATGAAGTTTATAAAAGTTGGCATTGATCCACATCTCTTCAAGTGTACACGTCAGATTTGGGTTGTTAGTTGCTCGTATGAGTCGATGTTGACGGCCAAACTCGTGTTGACGAGAACACCGACGTTACCTATTCCTCTACTGTCGCATGTTCCGAGGAGCAGTTCGTCTCCGGTGTCATAGACGGCGTTGAAAGGCTGGCGTCTCCTCGTCTCGACCAGGCCGATGACGTCGTACCTTATCCTTCTTGCTTGCATGAGCAAGTCTTCTATCGAGGATTCGGTTGCAGGTGTACGTGCATTGTAGGTACAGATCGTCACCTTAGTTTTCTGTAATCCAGGTAGCTTACATTGGCCCTGAGATTTTAGCAGCCTCTCCATACTCGTCCTTCCCAACGGTGCCGAATAGGGATCTCTTTCGTGATCGGGGAAATGAGGCCCGTTTTTTTTACTGTGTTTAGCATTTTTGATACCCACATATAGCTTGCTAGGTGAACGTGGGGGTTGGGTATGGTCACGGGTAGCTTGCCAGGCCCTCCCAGATTATACATGGAGCTTATTTGTTGGAGGCGAGTCCTAACCGCCTCCCATATATTTCCGTCACTTGATTGCAGGTTTTTGGCCGAGTTGCCTAGCAGAATACAATCCTCAGAAGCGAGAACGCACCCACGCACTCAAGGATGAATGTGCTTGCTAAATATAGAAAGTGTTTGTCAAATCGGCGCAGCAGAAACAGAGAGTTCTTTCCCTGGATACACCTGCGTCCCAGGGGTTAATTCCAAATTGTGAAAATAATTATTCTGCATTTGAGTGGACGCATTTAGTGCAGTGAATGTCTGTGTGTGCACAAAGTCCTATTTGAATCCAAGTGCACCTTAACACCAAACAAGTCCTTTGCACTTCCAGAATCGGCCAACGGATCAAACTCTTCAGCAGCAGCAGCAGTGACTTATGGTCACGGTGAGAGAACGCCGTAGCATGGCTGACCCGGAATTCCAGACAGAATTTTCTCGACGAGCATTTAACGAAATGCATGAAGAAAACGAAGTCATCAAATGGGACCCGTACTCATACGCAAATCGGAACACCGTAAATAACGAATTCAAGGCACAGAAACAAATTTACTGTGCTGGAGAGCTGCACAACATGTAATATCGCATAAATATGTGAAAAATGAAGTCAAATAAACACTATATGCTTCAAAAAAAATCAAAGAATGCTTGAGCAACCTTACTTGGAACGTTAGCGACATTAGCGAGTTTACTCCTAATACGATTCGAGCCGGTAATGCTTTAGTGTCAATGCAGAACGCAAACCAAGAAATGAAGACCGAGATATATGTAGGGAAGTACATCTAAACATTATGAGTGAATAACTGAATACAGTTGACCAGATAGCCACACTAATTTCTTAATATACCAACAAATTTTGCCTGCACTAGGTAGAAAAAGGAAAACAACTGGGTTGTTGTGTACAAGCTTGAAGCATTAGGTTTAGCTTTATGCCGGACAATATGGCAACCACGCTTATAGGCTGAGAGCCTTGCATGATGAACTGTTAAAAGTTTTAGTTGCAGCAGCAAACTCTGTACAGATTAGATCACGGTACAATACTCGCATACGTCAGCATAGTCGAAGTAAGCAATCACCGTGGAAGACGACTGCGAAGTTAAAGAAAATGCGCTCGACCTCGTACCACTCGTGACGACGAGCTGTCCCACCATCCAAGTTAGCGATTAGCGGAAATCATGTATTAAAATGAGATTGAAAATTATATGTAATTTCAATCTCAATTGCTTCTAATGTAGCTTAGGTGGGAAAGAAAACAGAGAACAAGTAAGAAACAAAGAAAAAAAAAAACGAAGACAAAAACGTACACAATGAAAAACCTAATATATACGAGATAAACAAAATAAACACCTGCAAAATGTAGAATTCATATCTGCGTTTGAATTTGAATTCGACTGTAAGCCGATACCATTCGCCGGCCTTGTATGCCTTAAATTCTATTGTAGAATACAAGTGAAAAATATAAATGTTCTAATAAGTAAATAAAAAAATTGACGACGGCGTGATTTGTACCATGGCTTCAGCTTAACCGGGTGCATGTCAATTTGTGCTCCCCAGATCAATCCCGTTGACGGGTGATTGCTGATAGCGCCTATAGATCAATAACAGTGCTGAGAGGCTGGCGAAACGAAAGACTCGCATGGTGTGGTTGTGGGCGCGTTCGCCACGGAAAAGGTAATAGCGCGCTCACTCCCAACCGAGGACACCAGAGTTTCAGTGTTCTGCAAATATCTCAGGAACATTATGATTATAAGTGCTCTTTTATTAAGTATATCCCCATAGAAACGAGTAAGAACAAGCAATATTTAGAAAATGTACAGTAACTCCCACGTCCGACTTTCTATTAACCTCAGCATTAATTGAACAATTCTTTCCACTTCTGTTTAGAAGTGGAAAAACAGAAGTGGAAAAAAATGTACAGTGTTTTAAATTTTTTACCCATAATTTCATAAAAACGAAACAATTTTTAGTGAAAAGAGTAACTTCCAATTTACGTCCGCCTGGAGAGTGAAGCTCTACGTAGAGCATGAGAATGCACATCTTGACTTTGTTACGCGTTGAAACTACAATGTATTGTTGGGGTTCATACTCCCCACCCCCAATCGGACATAGTACCCTAGGAGTTCGAGATCACAGTGAAGACCGTTGTTAATCAGTCAGAGAAAACAGCATAGAGGATTAGGTTCGGCAATGTCAAGAAAATCTCGAAGAATTTAGTGTTGCTTTTACGGTCATCGATATGACACACCCGGACATTATGACCCGATTCAATTATCCTATAGCCTTGTATGGAACAATTGATTGTAGAAAAAAAACCTATGAAATGGCCAATCAAAATAGTTTTTCGTAAGAAGATATCGACTCTGTGCCGGAATAACGAGCACCTAGTACAGTTGAATTCAGTACCTCGTCAATACCTCAGAGCTAACCTCAATATGCTTGTAAGTGCGGAAACCGGACAAGTCGAAATCGGGCAAACTGATGTCGTCGAGTATCGTGATCGGAGTCGGCATCCAGTTGATGCTGACCGTCGCCGTGTTGTACGAATAACTCTCGAACACCTTGAGTAATCGATTTCTGATTATCACCGTTTTTGTGGGTACGAATAGATTATTGGAAGCTTTATAAGTATAGAACATTGGAAGACAAAAATTTCACAAAATGTTTAAACCGCGCGTTCTCATATTCCGTGCTGGCCCCAGCATCTCTTCCATTTCGCATCGTTGTCTTGCCATCATCGTCTATGGAGACGACCCTAGTTTTTTGGTTTGTCCAGCCTCGGTTCGATGATCTACCGTCTGCAGTTCCTAATTAACGGTTGTAATTATGGTTTAACATCGAATCTGAAGAACGTAGTAAGACGCTGTCTGGGTGACCGTAGTCATACGGGTCGAAGCGGGGTTCGCTGCCTTGGAACTACGACCCTTTCAGGATAGCAGCGATTGCAATGGGTCGGCCATGTGCTCGAGTGCAATTTTGTAGTCATTCAGCGAAATTCAAAAAATGCATGTAGAAGCTGATATATTCCACTGAAATAAAATGTTCAAAAACAAAGATCACATGTTCTTACCCATTCCCTTTCAGAGTTTAGACGTTCAGCACTCAGTTTTGTTTTTTCGATTCATTGTACGTGCCCGGTATTTACATTTACTGTGCTAACCCTAGCACTCCCAGCATCCGATTAGTTTCCTTGCATCTCTCGTCCCTAGAGGTCTTCGAACTTCTTGTGTGTAGATTAAGCTGCTGTTTAAGGAATTTTCTCATCTTCACTAGGAATGCTGTTTAGTGCTGGTCAAGTCCATTCGTCGTGAAGTCTTGGGATAGTCGTGCAAAGGCGTTTCCACGCAGATTGGAGACAATTAGCTGGTCTCAGACAAGCTTGGTCCCGAACTCCTTAACCCAACGGGATGGGGGACATGGTGAACCCATGAGAGAGACAAACCTGCACCGTGTTTATGATGAACTGCGTATAAACGCGAACCGAGCTACGCAATAGTCGTTGGAAAAATCGATACTAGAAAAGTGTTTTGTAATAGACATGGAACTATAATATTTAAGGAAACGTATGGGTAGTAACAGCTCTAATAATGAGATATAATCGGTCAGCATATGTGCTTGCTTACCAGTGAGCACAACTGTTCGTCGATCGGAAATCGTTCGAGATTCATCGAACAAGGCGACTCCACTTTCACCTACAAACCGTTTTCTTTCGAAATCGATGAGGTCATCTCCCTGCTAATTTGTATCAAATGTAAAGTGTTATATTCCGTGTGAAATTGTGTAAGTGTGTGAAATTTGACCTAACGGTGACTTTTGGCTAACAGTGGATTGAAAACGTGGTTCTATTCTCTTAAGCCGAACCTGAACTGGTCTGTGTTGGTGACGACGAATTCTTGCTGTAATTTGCTTACATTATACCTATGTAATAACTAGGTTCTTTGAAGGAAATGGTGGATTATTGGATGAAGTCAGCAATATGTCGGATTTCAAAAGAAAAACAGCCGTTTACACGAGAGCTCCTTCACTGTTCAAACGAACCCTGTAGTTGAGCCAAATTGTGCCGTTTGGCATCAACATGAGCAACACGTTCGGCTTCGGTGAATTGTGGACCGTTGTCGATTTCGTGTTGACAATGCACACATTAGGAGACCATAACATCTGAATTTCTATTACAGTAGAAAAACATCACACACAGTAAGATATAATATTATGGTGATACATAACAAAAATGTTCTTCTACTGAGAAAAAACCGATTTCGACTTGAAAGCTACCAAACTCTTCATATCTATGTAGATGTGACAGATCATTATCATGCTTACGACGATGCTGAATTTTCAATCGTGGTCGGGAGAGGCGCCAAATACTTCGTGATGGAACGTATGGCACCCAGATCTACACATTTCACTCAGTTAGCTACCACTACTGATGCATTGAAATCAATGCACAAACTGGCGAATGTGTTAGCAATTTCATTCCCGTGAAGATAGGCTGTAGAAAACTGGAGAGCTGGTCGTACAGATAAGATTTGAAGTATATGCTAACGACATTGATCTGGGTAATCTATCTCGTCACCACCATTTGAGGGATGATATCCAAGCCTCGTGCAGCGCAGATCAACAGAACAGCCCAGTAACTGAAAGAACGAGTTTAAAGTTGAACACACTGAGTGAGAGAAGATCAACCTAAGCATATCTCTTGGCAGTTGAGTGAGGGATGACTGGTGAAAACTTTACTTTTAATGCATATGCCGTTTAGAGGCCTAAGTTTGGATGCCCGTGGCTACGGCACACTTGGATCCAGATATCGACATAAAACATACTATTTAGAAATGGAATTTGATTGCTTCACAAAAGTAGTTTGTCTAGGAATACTTTTGCGTTTCACTTGTAGACATCATAAATAGGAACAAATAGAAAGGTTCCGCTCCGATCAATATCGAGTGGTGCGCCATGAATTTGATTTTACTAAGCACTGCAAAGGTAGTTGAGTGCATTTCTTACCAACGCAATGACTTATGGTGGTGCACCGATGTGTCAGTTCAGCGCTTTCACGTTTCCAGAAGAGTCTGATATGAATCTCACGACCTCGGAGAGATGGATGGCTTGATTTGCTGCTGTGCGAGATTGAACGAACCACCGTGTGTATTGCAGAGCACTTTTAAGCATTGCGCTTCAAATCCCAATATATGTATATAATATATATATAATAATTACATATAAATATACATAATACATAAAATATATAAATAAAAATATATAAATATATATATAGATAATATAATATAATCATATAAAACATATATAGATAATATATATAAAAATATAATATCTATAATATATAATGTATGTAATATAATATATACATATATATACATATAAATATATGTATATATATACATATATACATATACATATGTATATATACATATATACATATATACGTATATATACATATATACATGTATATAATATATACATATAATACAATAATATAATACATACATAATATAATACATATATATATATATATATACAATGAAACTAATGGGTCTCCTAAAAGAATGTCTTAGTTGTTCAATTTTTAGGTAGTCGGAAAAACTTTCGCACAAATTCTAGGGTTGGCCATGGGAAAGCGATTAGCACCAAACCTTGCCATCGCCTTTATGTCTAAACTGGAAGCTACAGTTCTCGATCACCGACCCTTCCTCTGCTGTCGATACATAGACGACTGCTTCATCGTCTGTTCCACACAAGAACAAATGGATTTACGCGAGAGAAAGCAACTGAGAACTGGTCTCCACTCTCAAATATCCAAATAATGCTTTCAGAAGTTGACTACATAACAAACAAAGTAGTAAAAATATACTGGTACACCACTTCTCCTCTCATCCTTCAAAAAGTAATCGTCAAAAATATGCACCGAACGACGAAAGATGTATGCACATGAGAATAGGAAAGGAAGGAATCGCAAAACTTGGCGCGAAAAATAGCTATTCCCTACGGCTACGAAGTAGTAGCCACTCAGGTCAAACCAAGAGGAAGGGTTGTTTCAAAGAGGTAAAGTGAAATAATTTTCCATACCTAAGTAAGATTCCTTTCAAGCCACCCTCCATATCAAACGAAATAACTTACAACATTAAGAGGTGCCTTAGGAAAATTGGTCTTGAAGGTTATGTGACGATTACTGACCTTCCACCCAATACCACACATTTAGTTCACAACCGGTCTCTATGATCGTTTGCGCAGCTTAGAAAACTGTATGATCTGTCCTAACGAGAGAGGCGGGGTTTCATGACTTCAGGTACAATACACTTTATCTCATGTAAAGCACACGGTGAAGAATGTACCTGGGAAACAGGTGGACCACTTTGTGCCCGCATAAAAGAATATGTGGGTGGAAAGCATAAAATTCCCTAATGTACTCCTATAGGTACAACTAGGGCACAAAAACATAGTGGTGATAATTTCAAAGTGACTGCTTGGATCTTAGAGCAGGAATAAAAACATCAACGTGCAAGACTCTTGAGGCCTTTTGGATAAAATTTCAGTCCAAAGGTGGACCGGAAAGATGAATGCCTCACTATCATGCGTGAAATGATGCCTTATATCGGAATGATTTTTTGATTCAAATCCCCATGGGTGAGTCTCACTCATCATCCCCCATGAACAAAAGAAAGGTGATACGATAAGTAAAAGGGTAAAGGATAAAGCACTCGGCGATGATCCATCTCTGAGGGAAGCACCATGCATTCGACTTCACTAAATATTGTTGGAGGTGAATGATTGCATATCTGGCCTTTACTCGCGGTGTCCTACCGATGTATTGCTTTTAACCTCCCAGACAATTCTGGTACCAATTTGCTGACCCCGTAGGGATGGAAGGTTTGATGAGCTATGGGTGCAAAGATCGATTCCACGTGTGCGTTGCAAGGCACCACCGACCCGGCGCCATACACACCCTCGCACGGTGAGCAGTTTTTGAAAAATTGATGATTATTTATAAACTGGGTTTTCATTAACTATAGATTTAGCTGAATTATGAGGCTATTTTTAAATACAATACGTCCAGACTCTGAGGAAGGCGAAGTTGTTGAAACGTCAGCCATCGAACAACAACAACAATAAGGACATCCATCTATAGCAGTCCCGCGTCAGGTAAGCAAAGGCAGTTCGCAAAAACATATATAGATATGTCGATTATTTACGTAGTTAAGTATATACATATACATACATATGTGTGTATTTGTATACTTGCATATTTGCTGATAATTTACAATCTACCGTTTCAAATTTGTCGTCGAACGACATATTTGCCCTGCAACTATCAAGATGGTGAAATGCCAGACGCTCGTCGTGCCATATTGAACTGCAATTAAATTTCCGCGGTGATTAAATTCAATGAGATCTCGAAAAGAAAAAAGAACGAAAGAAAAGGGTGAAATAAAAAACATGGCATACCAACGTCACTTCGTAATTTTATCTTTGTTTCTTCATTTTTTCTTGTTGCTTTCTTCAACTAATTTTCTTAAATAAGCTGCTGCTCAACACTTAGCGAACTTTCACGTGTGATTTTAAATCGTAAAAAAATAACGATGAAAATGATAAAGAGAAAGGAGAGAGAGAGAGAGAGAGAGAGGAAGAAAGGCGACAGAGTGGAACGCAGGGAGGGTGAGAATAGACAGAGAACGAAGTGGGACAGAAAGGGGAGGAAAGAAAAACATAAAGACGAAGAAAAAGAATGAGGGCGAAGAGACGGCAAGAGAAAGAGAGAGGAAGAGCGAAAGATAAAACAAATAAAACGAACCATCAAAAAAGATTGGAGACAGCTAGAGGTAAGGAACGCCCACAAGCAACGGTTATGTGAGAAGGTTCGTTCCTTATCAGGTACTTCCTCCCAACGGTTTACCACCTCATCGTGGCTGGAAGGTGTTCCTGGGTGTCGGACCGCAATGTACAGCGGGGATTCATCCCTTGGCAGGGTCTCCCAAGCTGAGAAAGAGTCCGGCGTTTCCGTCAGGAAGCCTAGCTAAGAGTAAACCAATAGCAGGATCCACCACCGCCCTGGTATCAAAGCCGCATGGTGGCAAATCTCTCTCTGATCCACAAGGGCTGCGACTGTCTGTTGTGGTGAAGACCTGGGGCAAACTTTAGCCAGGCTGACCTCGGAATTCCAGGGAACTATAATGGCTTAACCAGCAAATCTCCGAAAAATGGAGATTATGCTGGGGATCGCACAACCATTGAGGGCGGGTCATTCAAGTGTCAAGTATCAGGTACTTTGTCCTTCAGGACAAGTTGAAATGTAATGGCCAAACAATTGTGGAGGACTATCGGGCCAAACCATCTTTAATTAGATAGTCAAAGGATTTTTTCAAATATATCGCCATTAGATAAACAAATAATAAGTAACTATTAAGCAATGCTGTGTATTAATGACAGCAGAAAGAACAATGTGTTTTTCTATGCAGATTTTCGAGAACGAAAACTACTAGAGAGTTCAATGCAGCTATGTCAAACAGCAAGAAATATAGGCCTACCTAAACCAGACATCAGCTGAGAAGCTGTTGCTTAGTACAGAGAGCTCCATGATGTCCTGCACGGTGACCTCCACTTGCACGGGAACCGGCTGTGGAAGTGGGATTTCCGATCTGAACGGTAGACGCAGAGGTGGCTTTGCAATAAAACAAGGTGAAATAATGATGATTTTAAATAAATTCCAAGAATACTACTGATAAACATTTTTTTATTTTATATGACCCGTCTTCAGTTCTACTGTGCTGATTCCAGCACTTCTCACATTCCATTCGTTTCCTCGCATCCACTGTCCACAAAGACCTTTCAACTTCTTACGTATGGCTTCGGTTGCTGGTTGAGGATTTTCATTTCATTTTGAATGTCGTAGAATACTGGTCGAGCAATTCTGCCTGGAGTCCTGGGATGGACGGGATACGGCGCTCCTAATTGGATTGCAGAGGGTGATTTTTCCCAGACAGGTCCGGTGCCAATTTCCTGACCCCGGAGGGTTGAGAGGCTTAGTTGGCCCGGAACAGAATAGAACTAGCACCATGCTCGTGATCGAGTCAGCCATGGTGAGGTGCTAATTCACTAGAAGAGGGTTTACAACTGAAAGCAAAAGAAGATGTATAAAAGTGCACGAACGCAGAATTTAAAACTGAAAATAATTCTCTTAATCGCGAAGTGGGATCTCACAGAGGAACTGATTCGCAAGCCTTTGCGATACCAAATAAAAAAGTCCGAGAAGTCTCCAAATTAGAATTTTTAAAAAGAAAAGCTCTAGAATTTGTTCAGTATTCAATAAAATTCGTGCCAACAGATAAAAGGTGGCTTTCGAAGCCATACCAAACGCATGCCAGTATTTTGGGACTTGTTTTATTATTATGGTTGGAGAAAAAAGGGGAAAGGATGGCGCTTGAACGTTGGTCAACCTTAGAAGGATGAGCTATGCATTCGACTCCATATGTAATGCCATAGAAGTGACTTAAAGCATATTTTTTATCTTATACGACCCAGCTTCACATCTGGTATGCGTACTCCAGCATTTCACACATTCGATTCGTTTTCTCGCATTCATCGTCCACTAACTATTACGTGTGGCTTCGACTGTTACTTGAGGATTTTCATTTCACCTTGAATGTCACGGAATGCTGGTCAAGTCGATTCTCACTGCAGTCTTAAGATAATGGGACTAGAGCGTTTCCAGCTTGACTACAGAGAGTAGCTTTTCCCGAGCACGTCCGACGCTACTTTTCCGACCACAGAGAGATTGAGAGGCCCGGTGAGCTCGTGGCGTGATCGAACCAACACTGTGTTCGTCATGACCGGCACCACTATCACCATCCTATCCGCTTCTTTAATTCATATTTGGCCTCTACAATAACTTACGGTGGACTATCGACTTGTCAATTCAGTGCTGCTACTCTTCAAGACAAATTTGATAAGACGAGATGACAACAATTCGTCGACTTCGGTAAGATGGGGTACCTGCATTGAGCGTGGGATCGAACCAAGGACCCTGGGTAAATTGCAGAGCACCTCTAACCTTAGCAACACATCCGATACATGTTCCCATTCTAAGGTTACATTATTTCTAATCTTTCAAGAAAACCATATAAAAAGAAACAGAAGAATGAGAAACCTGCTATAATTCGCCATTAGTGTCTCTACTATTTCAGTTGTACTTAGGCCAGATTTTGAGCATTCTTTTGAAAATGAAGTCATCACTATCACAGAAAAAATAGCTGTCAAAGGCAGCATCGTCGAAAAACTGAAAAAGAAGCTTAATGAAAATACGGTACTTCTTGTTTCCTTTTACGACACAAGACTTTCAACGAAAAATATAACGACTCAGGAAAAGATTTGATAATCTCTGAAGTCATCAAAGCGTTGCGCCACCGTACAATGGCAGTTACGTTCAATTGACCAATATATCGGTTAAAAATAGCTGAAAATTGCTTATATCACTTTTGAATCCCATCATTTCCTTCTCCATCGGGTAATTTGAACAAAGACCACTAAAATAGTGTTGATCACTCTTCAATAGATTTTGACAAGGTCCTCTTCTTTCGCGGTGGTCTACCGATGTATTAAGTCAGTGTATTTTATTCTCCCGAACAATATCCAGTGTCAATTTTCATGAACCTTTATGGCTTGGTGAACATGGAGCGCATAATCGAAACAACGGCCGACGCTCTGTGTATTGCACCGCACCTATAATGACTGTGCTACACGCGTACCATAAACATATGATTACAAACTAGTTGTGGTATAAAATATCCAAAAAAATGTAAAATTTTTTTCCGCACTTTACTTAATTGGGTGCTGTTTTCCCTACTATGGCCTTTTCTTCTAGATATCCTGAGAAAGACGCGCTTAAGTGCTTTCAGTTCGCCATTAGGAGCAGTCGCCCGCACTTATGGAATGTTGGCTCTCTTGTGACAAGGCTCCTCGTGACAATCAAGTGAGTTATTCCAACATGAAGGCAAAGAAATGGACAATTCCGATGCCATGGCTTTCTTGAAGTATTCAGTAACAGCACAGTAGCCTTTACTGAATAGGAAATTACCGACCACGATGATTTTTCGAAAATTGTTGATAATTTTATGGAAAGTAGAGTGTATGAGGAACAGAAATTAAAGGACTCACTGAGAGACTTTGTTCTCTCCTAAAGCTGATAAGAGGCTGATAGCAAGATTCAGATTGTTTGAAATGTTAGCGCATTTGCAGCAGCAGCATCAGTGATGTATTCGAAACCAATCGCTTCCTGTTAGACGAAATGAAGCATTTAAAATAATCAAGACTTCAGTGGGGTTAGAAAGCTTGCACCTTGTTTGTAAAGATTTTTAGACTCCACTGAATTTTCTTTCATGTAAGAAAGTCCGTGATGAGTTCATATAGCTCTGCTTAAATGCGAAAGAGGCAATTACTTCGGGACAAGTATGCATCGAAATGGATGCATGTGGTTACAAAATGTGTTAAAATGCTGATGAATGGTATATTGGACCTAATATTTTTATATAGGCTATAAAACATGCTCTCTATCGTAATTACCTTGATATTGGTCTTTTATATTTTACTTGATAAGAGATGGGATGTTATTTAGCATTCATTTAGCTGATATTTCGGCGAACTCTTCCTTTTCAACAATAAAGATCTCATTTATTCTCATCCCATTCATCCAAGTGTTGCTATCGCCTTACGGTCTAACTCTATTCTTAAGTTACGGTCGAATATGACGCATTAGAAACCTAAAGTCGGCCTTCAGTGCGAAGTATAGGAATTATTTCGGAAAAATAAGCTGAAGCTCCGTGTGACTCGCTTAGAAATTGAAGAGGGTTAAATCCGACAAAGAGCGTAAGCCAAAGCCGAATCAATATTGCACAACTACCTCGGCTCGATTCGCAGTGCATTACAAGAAATATGCAATATGAGAAAAACATCGGAAGCAAGTATGTGGTTTTGGTTAGACTAACGCTTCAAAGTAAGCTAAGGTTCTTGTGAAACACTGGAAACTTTCCCTGACGCCAACCGATCTCGACAACTGAAAAGTCTAAGAGAGTGTCATGCTTGCTAGGGAAGTCGTAAACGTGTACGTGAATAAATAGCAGCTGCAGATTTTACGGTATTAAAAGATGTGGCTTTAAATAAAAGATGAAGAAGAACTAATGATAGCTTAAAGGTTTACAACCAGAAAGAATATTATCGCTAAAAAAAGCGACTCGAAAAAAGATGACATTTTCGCAAGATATAAAAAGCTAGTTATGCCGCCAATGACTTCATGATGATTTCACAAATTCGAGGCAGAAGCATCAAAGGGTAATTGAATTGACTGCGTCGATTGAGGCCGTTTGGGAGTGTGGGTGCGCCCGAATGCATTACTTATACTATTAGGTCGACTTTGCATCCTCAGAACGTCATCAGGTGAGTAGCAGTAACCTTCCCCACAAGCTTACTCGTGTATATGTGTGTAGCTGTGTGTGTGTGTATGTGTGTATGTGCTTGGGCGTGTGCATATATATTAGTAACCAAGTATTTAGGTGTGTGTCTGTCACGAGATGGTTGTGTTTGCGTTTGTGTATGTGTGCATGAACGTATTCATATTTAGGTGTTTATGTATATAAATACATATACATATATATACAAATGTATTTTCCCAAAAACCGAGTTCCATTTGGCCTTGCCATAAATAACCAATATTTCGTTTGATATACACATGCTTCAACACAATGGCTCAACACGGGATTGCTAAAAGGTTTCATTCGGCTAAGGTATCGAAACGTTTTACCAAGCTCCTGTTAGCGTAATAACCGAATGAAATTATATATATATATATATATATATAGATATATATATATGGATATCTGTGTAAGTTTGTGAAAAAGACGAGAAACTGCAAATGACGGAAGGTGTTTGAGCGAAAAGACTCCCCACCTCATCAACATCTCGTGTTGTGTGCACTGAGCATCACAAATCATAGTCAAGCATTCTTCCATACTAAATAAATCCATGTGAAATCATCCCGCCAATTAGTGGCTCCCTATTAATGGAAAACTACTCTAACATTAAACAGATGACACACGTCCTTGTGGACATGCAGTTCATTAGAAGGAAACTGTGAGCAGGGGAAGGTAACGAGAAGGTATGAAACGGAGGACAGCGAAGAAATGTACGCAGCACTCAGCACCAATCAGGTATTCGTTTTCCAGATCTTCGAAGAAAATCCCGTCTTCAAGACACAGCAGAATACTTCTCAAGACATAAACAACAATGAGCCTATCGCATAATAAGAACTGAGACGACAGGTGGACGAAATGAGCACCTAAGTGGATATCGAAAAGAAAAATCAAATGACATCGACGGAGTCCCCCAAAAAGATGGTGATCGACGTGCGCATTAGATGCGTCAACCAGCTATACTCACAACTGGAATCAACTTTCAGACTACGATTCTGTAGCCCAAATGAGAATGGAACCACTTTTGCAGAAGACTCTAAGAATCCATGAAACCAATGAAAGAAGTGTTGGGGTCCACGAGACACGTGAATATAACCTATCTAAACATCTAAATAAGAAAGGAATACCAATAATGCTACCTTTTACAGAAACATGATTGCAGAAAAAATAGGCGCGTGTGGCACAGTGGTTGGAGGCCCCTTGCAACCACAAGCGGAATCGATCCCCACGCCCACGGCCCACCAAGCTTTCCATCCCTCCGGGTTCGGAACATTGGTACCAGAGTTATCTGGGAGGATAGCAGCACTGGCTCGATACATCAGTGGGCCACCGCGAGTTATTGTAAAGGCCAGATATGCTTTCAATCACCTCCAAACGATGCTTAATGAAGTCGAATGCATCGCACATCCCTCAAGGATTGATTAACGCCGGGAGCTTTATCCTTTATTATTACCTCTAGAAAACTTGGTGACTTTACTAAAATAATTGAAACTGTGTTAGTTGGCCAGTGGATTAGGGAGTTGGTCGGATTGGTCTTTTGTCCGCCAACTGTACGTGGAATGCTCGACTTTGTGTGAATTCGCCACGCGGAACTTTACTCCGTAACTGTCTTGAACAACCTCGAGTTTGGATATAACAGTTTATAGCAAAGCAACAATAGCGATACAATAATAATGTGTGATATTTGACGATATGTAAGCTGGGTGAATAGGAGCTAGATTGAAATGGGAACAAGTACACTTGAAGGGAGCTAGGCGGACCCTGGAGTTGGAGCACTGATAAACAGACAGAACTAGACACTCGTCTCTAAGACCGCTGGAGCTCCTCCAATTTTGTCTGTAATGGGTGGGGTTTACAGAGGGAGTTAGAGATAGAGCTGATTCAAAGCATGACACGGTACATGGGGAGAAATACGTCAGATAAAACGGTATGCCAGAGAGAGGCTTGGTCAACATAGAACTTGATCAGATAGCGAGGAATAGCTCGTATAGAAAGGTTATATAAAAACAACGCCTTATCAAAAAGTCATGTGAAAGAAATGAAATAGCTTGTACAAAGGCTTCTACCGGAAGCACATGCGGAAACGGTCTAAGGACTTATCCATTATGAATGGATAAATTTAAGATAGTTATAAGCAAATAGTTAGTGTAGGAAACATGCGATATTATAGAGAATAGGAACTACTTAAGGAATACAACCACAAAGTTGCTGAGATATTTGCAAAACTCTGAATCGCAGGTGTCTATGGTCCGGAACATATATCTCAGCAACGTTGTGGTTGTATTTCGCTTAGTACCCTGCCGCGAAATTATAGTAAGCAGAAAATAAAAAGGTATAACATTGTGATTTCAACTACAGCCGCAGCTTAACTGGGTTCTATGCTGATTTGGGCGCCCCAGATCAATCCCGCTGACGGGTGATTGCTGTAGCAAAGATCGATAGAAATAGCTGAGAGACAGGCGAAACAAAGGACCTGCATGGTGTGGTAGTGAACGCGTTACTCCCCGGAAAGGACAATAGCGAGTTCGTTCCCCACCATAGACACCTGCGGTCCAGAGTTTTGCAAATATCTCAGCAACGTTGTGGTTGTATTTCGCTTAGTACCCTGCTGCGAAATTATAGTAGGCAGAAAGTAAAAAGGTATAACAATATTTAAGGAATAGTTACTACAGAAAGTTTTTTAAGAATATTGCCACTAAACAGTGCCCATTCCTCAACAAACGATGGCGTCAACGTTTCAACCTACTCAGCCGTTCAGTGATTCCCTAAAACAGATCAAATCACGACGTTTTAACGAATTAAAGAAGTTGTAGATATGATATTAACATGTGGGAGTTTATGTACAGAAACTGATGTGAAGAAGATTCGACAAATTCGCTTAGCAGGACATGCTCCCAGACGCACTGCAACTTCTCGGACTATCAATATTCGGCTTGCATTCTAAGAGATTATAACTTAGGATCATCACTAAGCAATCTTGCTTCCATTGCTTTAGATGAACTACATCTACATTAGCGCAGCTAATGCTCCCGCTTTACTCTTTGCAGTAGGACAGCCACCGAGCTGCGGAAGCTGTTCGTCCGTTGAAAGTATGCCTCAGCTGGACTTCACCATGCTCTTCGATCAACGACAGTGGTAACCGTAGAAACAAGAAAGCCTTCGAACCTTCGTGAAATGAACCTTCAACATAATTTCGACAAAAACGCTACTTGAGAATAATCGACCCATTGACCGTATACCGTGCTGAACAGTCTAACTCCAACAATATCTTCAGAATTTGTATATAAAAGGAAATTCTCTAGATAGTTTGAACAAATCTCGACAACTGAGCTAAAACGATGCTTTACTTTTATTTACTGCCTATTATTTCTTCATGGTAAGACAAAATAGGAAGCAAATAAAGTTAAACAATGTGACTTCGACTGCAGCACCAGCTTAACCAAGTGAGATGCCGAGTTGTGCTTTGCAGATTATTTCTACGAACAGTTGATTGCCTATATGCGACGTTAGAGCAGGAAAAAGCTGACGGACAGAAAGCCAAAGCAACAGCATCGATGATGCTGTGGATAACACATGAGCCCCTGAAAAAGGTAATGGCGAGTTCGAAGTGCAACTGAGTTTCGGGGTTTTGCTCATATCTCAGCATCAATGTGGCTGAACAAAAACGACGAAAACCTTGCTAGAAAGAAGAGAGAAGACGGTGGGTTTGTTTATATATCTTTAGATGCATATATTGATAAATTAGAAATCTTATAGACTAAAACATTCTGCTCTATATTCTATTTCTCCCTTCAAGATCCGAATACTGACCTCTCGCAAGGAAAATTAGTCCGAAAGCCTGCTCACCAACTTTTGAGGTTGTACAGGTAGGAGACTTTACTCGGAACACAGAAAGATTACGAGACAGTTAGGAAGCTAACATGGCATCGCTAACCCAACTACGGTCAGTTTGTTCCCTGCCACCACCTATGGGTTGTTCAGCACTGAAGCGATCTGCAATCTAGCAAGGTATCGGTCACCTGCGTGAGCTGCAGGACTTTGAGAGCGTTCTATGGGGACGATGCCTTTGCGATTATAAATTTTAGCGAACGAATGATTGAAAAAGCCCAACGATCTACTATGTTCCAACAACCATCGAGTTAAAGAGTGCCTTTAGATCTCTCGATGTAGAAGTAACCACTGCATTCTTGAACAATCCGCAACGCTGTTGGCAAGTTGAATGAATAACTACACATCGGGAAGTTGAAGGTTATGATACCATGCAGTGAAAACTACTCGTCGCCACTCCTAAAGCGTTACGCAAAATCGCGAGCAAGATTACACGGTAGTGAACGTCTACATCACTATGCGTAGAAAAGTTCCCTACTATCCAGCAATTTCCGTCAACTAAGTATGCATTTCTAAGCGCTGCTGTCCTAAGTATCTGAGTCAGGAAATCAAAGAATGGGGAGCAATGGTATTCACCTTGCGCTTTGGCAAACCGACCAACTAGGTAATCGGTCTTACTTGAATTCGAGAAAAAAAATCATGTTCATGTTGGAGCAATCTCATATTTTCACAAAATGTATGCAACCCGATTTTTCCGGGTCCATTTTATTGCTGCCAAACATGTGTGTTAGCCTCAATTCGTACGTCTCGCCCCTGCATTTCCTTGTTAATGGCAATGTTTTACATATGACATAAACTTCATGGCAACTATTGCTTGAATAGTTACTATTTCTTTTTATTACTGCATGTTCCTGTAGTAATGATAATATCCACTGTATATCAGGCTGCTTTGGCAGTGCCGTACTACGCATTTCTATCCCATCCTAGGAAACTTTGATTGCTATAAACAGTCTTGTTATGCAAACTTATTTGTGCAGTCGGGGCTTGTTGTTTGTTATTACTGTCCAGAAGTTGTCATGCGTACAATAACACAAAGAGCATGAGGATGTTTACGAGGCCCGTCTTCCGCCAGCTGTTCCCTGGTTTTGAGGGATCTGGTAACGGTACCCGATGTTTTCGGTAAAGGTGCTGGACCTGCGCTAAGTACCGCCTTTTCCAAAAGCGTGTAAGCAGCCTCGTGAATTACCATCCAGGTTCAACTTTGTGTATCTCATGTATTGTTCATGTGGTTTTATCGTACGTACTTGTTAACTGACATTGCACGTGATCATTACTGTACATCAATCTTACTTTACCGTTATTGCGTCACAATTCCGAATTGTACATTAACTTTGCATTACCGTTACTACGTCACGCTCCCGATCAGACCGATTTATCCTCATCTTCATCCCTGTGTCAATGTTCATTGTTTATTAATTGATCTATGCTGCGTTATCAGTAGCGGCGGGTATCCCCAAATACTTTCTGTCTGCAGCACCATCGGTCGGCAGCATGTGCCATTCCTCCCACAATGTGCGCCTTGTCTACAAGCTGGTGGACCAACACATGCTGAGTATCTGTTATACCGCTATAGTCGGCTTATCAGTTCCGAGTTGCTCTATTCTATGGCCCAAGTTATTTCTTAGGAAATACTAGCACCCATCGATGCTCATACTTTACGCTGCAGGCATGGCGTTATCCAAGACCGGCTGCCTGACATCAGTCGTGGTTCATGGCACCATCAATGCTCACGTAAGTTACTATCGTCATCGATCGTGCTAAATTACACCGCACCGCTATAAAGATGATCCCTAACTCAGCCTAATGCACGGCTCGTATGCATCTGTCTTTGTTTTTCTAGCTCTCGGAATCTTGGCCACTGTACGCGCCAGTGTTGGAGTCATCATCCGCACCATCGTACTCGTCACTGTTATCAGGTTGCTATTGGTATTGTATTAATGAAGTAATACTATCCTAACGCCCTTGTGCTCTTATTAGCCTCACTTAATTAGTAGTTATAGCGCCTCATAATCTTACACTTGCCTTATTCTTATGCCAGTATTTTTCCACCGTTATTTCTGTTGTATTGATGTTGCACTCACTTATATAAACGGTTTAATTACCCACGTTTGAAGTATTCCTCTGTGACAACTGCGAGGAGCCCCGCGTGGCGTTTTACTATGAAGTCAAAAATTTGCTTAATGCTAGTGATCATTTGGTCCCGAGAACTGGCTCGAAGTCCTAATTTTGCACTAGCAACTGCGCTAAACTTTGACTTCTTGAGCGAAAGTTAAAGATAAACATTTTGAGCAATTTTTGTGGCAAACTGATGAAAAACTTCACCATATCATTGTTCTATGCAGCTAGGGAACTGTCGTCATAGTGCTCACGGTAAAAGCATGCTTTCTGAAGCTCCATAATGACGTCGGCAATTTTGAAGCTGGTTAACGGTGATTTGGAAAAAAGTTATTCGGTGATAGTCAGTCTCTGAGGGATGGTCGAAATATTCGGCTTCATCAGACATATTGTGGGATTTACCGCTGTATAAAATTGGAAATTCTCAAAACCGGCATTCTACTAATTTGGCATTGACCAATAATTCGCTGTTATCTTGTTAAGCACACACGAGTTTGTTGCTATATATTATTTATTTACAGGAACTAACGTTTCGGCGGATTTCATCTTTTCCAGAGCTTCAGATGATCAAACTATCTGCAATTTAGTCACTTTCTACTTACTGTCTGTTCATTTTCATGGTAAGGTATGCTGTAAAATATAACTCCAATGTTAACCTTTTTATTAGCTACCTACTACAATTTTTTAAGCCTTAGTATTATGTGAAATTAAACCATAGTGATGCTGAGATATTTGGAAAACTTCGGACCGCAGGTGTCTGCGGTGGGGATCTAACTTACTATTGCCCCTTCCGGGGCTAACGCGTTCACCACCACACCATGTGGGCCCTTTATTTCACCTGTCTCTATAGCGACTGTTTGGTGACGTAACTTCTTTGACCTTAACGAAATCGCTTAATCTTGAAAACGTTATCAAGAAATCCTAGTTATTAGTCGATACAGGTTTTTAGGGTTTGTGGATTTTGCCTTGGTAAAATTTAAGATCGCATTTCGCCATAATTATTCCGTCTTTATGTGCTATTCTAAAGCACATTTCTTGCTCATCAATCTGCCATATAGTATTTTTCCAAAGTTTACGGTAAAAGGATGCTTTCAAAGCACGAAAATCTTATAATTTTGTTCCTTGGGTTTAAACATGGGCACGAAGCAACGGTGCCAATTCGAAATGTTAACACTCATACACACACCTGGGATGTGCTTGTGAACATGTACTGCTCTGATGATTCTAAACGTTTCGCACCGGTGATAAAAGTCTTTGTGACGTGACGGAGATTCGATGAGCATTTCCTATGTGGCAACTGAGGGAACGGAATTCAATGTTTGCATCAAGATGGAGCTCCTCGGCGTTCTCCAAAGCCTAATTCACACTAAAAGATTGTTATGACGACATTTTTGTTTTCAGTATAAGAGGGTATCATCTGGAAAGACTTCCCAAGTCCTCGAGAATGATCAGAACGAAGAACTGTCGTCACGAAATCGATGAACTCTACAGAGAACTGTGGAGGATTCATCTAAAACTGATGAAAAAAAAGGTTTACTATTTTTTTCGTAGAAACCCTGCTCCATACGCTCTGCAAGTCACACTGGAAACTTTGCTGGGCAGACTATCACTTCAACTCGGCGTGAATAACCAGTTTACTTTTCTAGGCGATCAGGTTACATAAAGTTAGCACGATTTTTTAATCTGGCTGGCATTTCGACGTCTTCATTTTCTTCAGAGATTAAAGTGGTGCTCCGCTTCAAAATATTCGACTCGATACAAATGCGAAGAACCATATCGCAGGGACAAACGGGTGTAGAAGATCGACTTGAATCATATCGGCTCCGAAGAGGACAAGTACGCTAAAACACTAGCTAAATAGAAATTTGTGGCAACCTTGTGTAAGCTGAAAAATATGAAAAAGTACAACGCTTCAGCAGCTTAACGAGTTAAACTACGAAACCTTTCCTAACCTACTTAACTCAACAAATCTTCCGCTAACCATCTGCCACCTTTTGAAGCATCGTGACAACAATTACATGGAAAATCGTCAATGATCAAACCACCGCAAAAATCCTTAGAAGGATTCATCGCCTCCCGAACTTTGACGCTCTGTGCTAACGGGAAACATAAACGTGTCTCTTGTTGGAGAAAGTTCGTAGATCTTAGTAATTCATTTAGTGATTAATTTAGTTGTACTGAATCCTAATTACAATCTAGTCACTTTATATTTACTGTCCATTCCGTTTACATGGCAGAGTATGATGTGAAATATAATCACAATGATGCTGAGATATTTGCAGAACACTAGACAACAGGTGTCTGTGTTGGGAATCGAAACCGATGTTATCCTTTCCGGTGTCTAACGCGTTCACTACCACACCCTGATGGTCCTTTGTTTCGCCTTTCTCCCAGTAGTGTTTTAACCTAGTTACAATGCTTTATTTGTGGTCCGAAGCCACAATTATTATTATCTTACACCAAGCCATACTTTACAAGTCTTTTCTACATTTGTAATTTTTAATTCATAGGGTTTTTATCGAACAAATGATCCTGTGGCTAAAATGGTTCTGTTTTAACATAGGGCAAAAGACCTCCCTGTAACACGCGAAATCCGGAAGGCACCAACCCCCAACCACGTTGCTTACGTTATCTCTCAATAACAGGTTTATGTGGAGTTTCAATATATTCGATTAAGTAAAACATGTTTTGCTCTATAACGTCTGCATACTTTTTCCACTTCATTGTTTTATACTTCAGGTATGACTTCTGCAATATCTGTGAGTCTTTTTGCTCCTCGTTCTATCAAATCTAAATCTTGCCAAATTTGTTTTTCATCGTTCGCTGGCTTTATCTTTGCATTGAACCTTTCCACCGCCTTTCGTTTTTTTATCTGGTGGAGATGGTTTTTCTGTGTAGGTTCTTCCAATAATCGCTGACTGCTTACAAGTGTGCGAGCCTACGCTGCTATGATTTTCACTTCGAATATTCATTCGGTCAGCTTCTGATATCAGCGCAGCCAGGCTTGGTTACAATGTTTTCATTAATAAATTTTCACTGGTTATTAAACAGAATGGTGGCCCCGAATAAAAATCCCAAGCACTGTTATCGTCTTCACTGATTTACTTTCCTTGCCTTTCTTACCTTCCTACCGTATTTCACTGTAATTTCATCCTTATTCGTATAGCGTCAATGTCCTACATTTCGTAGATTAGTCGAGCTTTTCCACTTCGACAGAACTAATTCTGATTGGATGCATGATTCTCCGACTTCATGGACACTGTAACTACAACAGCAGTTGAAAACATGCATGAACTGCTCATAAACTATGCCGTCACAAGCTTTTCCTATAGTCCTTCAGTTTTTCAATCAAAGGTTTCGGGTCGCGCCTTCAATACTACCACAGAGTTGTTTGTGAAGACAAGAATGCTGTGACTACATTCAATACCGAAATTTTATTGTATATGTCAGCAGTGCAAAATCACAACAAGGATTTCTGGGGAAACAGCTCAAAAAAAGCTGGTGTAAAAGGATGCCATGAATAGTTTTGCGTATATAATGTTCTACTACTTCTGTTGGATGAGATCATATTCAATACTTAGAGAACCTTTGGTTGAATTTAGCTTCTTCCATAGAAGTCATTCTTCCATGCGTTTATATACAAAGCGATCAACGCGTTGCACCAATGTCGTTGCAAGGGTATGCCACAGAAGAATTTAATGACGGCTACCTTCACTTACTGAAATCTAGCTTCAATTTCTCCAAGTATTCATTCGCCTCGTTTCAGAGCAGCGTTTTATGTCCATGGTGCTTCGGTTAGAGATAACTGAATCATAGCCACCGATTTTTCTAAACCTCTTTACCGCCAATGTTGAATAGGCAAGCTAACATTATTGCAAATGTAGGGTAAAGTAGTCGAGATCACATCAAATCCAATATGGCCTTTATAGAGAATTCCTCTATCAGATAGAGAATTCTCTATCTACTTAACAAACATATGCTATAAATCGATAGAGACTGCATTTGCCGCAACGCCCGCGTGCTTGCCCTACATCCACATACCATTCTTGCCATCGGACACGCCACTAGACACAGCATCTTGTAGCCATTAGTCACACCACCAGGCATGCTATTGGGCACGTCTCATTGCTTGGGGACTAGACCCCGCGACCCGAGCGTTGACCATACGAACAACGTCACTCACTTGGACGTAGCCACGCCCACTAGCACAGTCATTTGGTTTCTGACGACGCCTTGGAGATCGCCGTTGCCGTTGTATTTGCTAGTGACGCTTCGCTAATAATGGGGAGAATTGCGTCGTGTAGAATTTGTTCGCTCAGTAGGAAATTGAATGCATTATGAGAGCTGATAGTTTTGGGCACTCCTCGTCGTGCAAAAAATCGTCTTAAAGCTAGCAGGAAATCATTCGTCGTTACGTTGTATACGAGTTCTAAATAAAGTAGTCTGGTTGTCACACATGTGATGGTTATGTCGTAGACCTTGGTCGTTCCTTCATTATTTCTCGCTGTTAGCGGTCCGAAATAGTCTACACCTAGACGATCGGACGGTCGCGATTTTCTCACTCTACTTTCTGGAAGCTCGTCCGTCAGCGGATATTTGTAGGAGAGACTGTTCATGTTTTGACAGGGTACGCATTGTCTTATAACTTTCTTAACAATTTGCCTTTTGCTTGTCATCCAGAATCTTTCACGTGCCTTGGCTATGGTTTGGCTTGTTGCATTACGGAATGGGAGATCTGCCTCGACAACTATTAATTCTGCTAGTGCTGTTTTAGAGCTTATTAGAATTGGTTGATTTTCACGTAGCAGGTCTGCTTTCTTTCTCTGTATGTCGACACTGCTTGTATTGAGGCGACTGTAAAAATCACGTTATCCACCTGTGTTATTGATGAGGTGTTTGACGAATATAGGGTTATTTTGGGTTATTTAAATGGTGTTTCATTGTTCCTGCTAGAAGGAATGGTGATCAATTGACTCCAAATGTAACTCGTGTAGATCTGTACACTGTCATGTTTCTTGGTTGCAGAGGTTGTGAGATATTTCGCACCCATAGAAATCGTGTAGCGTCGCTGACTATTTCACGCAGGGGTGTTTGTAGGAAAGCCTTTTCGACATCGCTAATCATTGCGACATTTACGATGCGAAACCGAGGTAAAATGTATATTTGTGGTAGGAACAGTGGACTTTGATGAAGGACATCGCTTAATGAGACGTCCTTCTTGAGGTGAGTAGATGCATCGTAAACAATTCTCAACTTTGTAGTTTCTTTGAAGTGAGGACTGCTCGGGTGGAAGGTAATTTATCATTGTTCCCTTTGTTGACATCGGTTCGTCAACTTCCTCAATGATGTTTTGGTCCAGTTGTTTCTTGATGGTTTCATGATAATTTTGGAACATAATTGGATCATGCTTTAACAATTCTTCGTACTTTTGTTGAGCAAACGCGAGGTGTTACTATTCTTTATTCACGAATAAGCTGACGTTTGGGCGGATTTCGCCTCCCTCAGAGTCTGGAAAGGTCAAGTTGATAGCAATCTATTCGGTCAGACACCTCCATAACTAAACAAAGAAACTCTAAACCAAGATTTCAATCACATTGAACACAGCTTTACACACTCACCGCTTTCTATGTTTCCACAATCACGCGTGAAGACCCATCAGAATAGCACTCGTATATACTGCCCTATATCACGCGTTATAATGAGGCATTCTTCCGTGCGGTTCATTTTCGGATTTCTGGAATTGATTCAGAATGCCTCGAGAGTTTTATGCGCTTGTGTTCTTGATTTGTGTGCGAGGATCGTGACACATACTTTAAAGTCCTCCCCGTTATGTCTCTGGGTCACTAGCAAATACAGTGGCAACGGCGATCTCCAAGGCGTCGTCAGAAGCTAAATGACTGTGCTAGTGGGCGTGGCTATGTCCAAGTGAGTGACGTTATTCGCAAACTTCCACAGGGTCAAGGCTCGGGTCGCGGGGTCTAATCCCCAAGCAATGTGACGTGCCCAATAGCTTGCCTGGTGGTGTGACTAATGGCTACAAGATGTTGTGTCTAGTGGCGTGCCCGATGGCAAGAATGGCATGTGGATGTAGGGCAAGCACACGGGCGTTGTGGCAAATGCAGTCTCTATCGACTTATAGCATGTGTTTGTTAAGTAGATAGAGAATTCCTCTATCTCTATCTGATAGAGGAATTCTCTATGGTCTTCTTGGGAAATAGAATTTGTTGGTACCTACTTTAAACTTCCACATGGTGACTTGTAGCCAACAGAAGTAAATGGTAGTGTGTCGTGCTAATTGTTAGTCTTCACCTTCATATGCGCACTATAGAGACTACTCTTAATCTCGTACGTAGCACTGTCTACTCACATGATTATACATTTGTTCTATTAGTTGAATATTGTACATTATTACACATTCCCATGTAATGTAACACGAAATAACTCCTCTTCCGGTATTGGTTAGCCTCGATCGCTCACGTGTCGATTTCGTAACGCCCAGAAGACTCCTAATTCTCGGCTAGGATGTGAATGCTTCGTCCATACCACGTGAGGAGCGATGATTTTCTATGGTACGCCTGTAGTCTCCTCCTGCTTACCATTGTACTCTGTATTGACGATGTGGTCTCGACAAACAATTGCGAAACTGCCGTAGGATCCGCGTATTCCAAACGTGAAGTAACGATTGCTACTAACCTGAGTTACCATGACCATTCCTTCCAACGTTCTGTTACGGTTACACTTGGTCATATTGTTCAGAGCTAACGATATTGTGTGATGCTTCTTAACTTGACGTCATACTAACTACTTCATCACTCCAAGAAAGAAATTGCGCTCTGCTATCAGTTTAACCTCCTTATTGCTTATATTTCATGGTTCGTTTGGTCGGATGTAACAATTCTTATTATACGGATAAGTAGCACGTTTAGTTCTACTCATTTTCCTTGCGTCCATCGTCTACAAAAGTTTTCCGGGTTTGCCTGTGTGCTCAGCTAACGTTTGTGGGTTTTTGGTTACCTTTATGAATGGCATATGAATTCATTTTGAAGACTGGTGCAGGGTGGATGGAAGGCATGGCTCCATCGGGCGGGTCGAAACATGATTTATCACATAGGATTTCAATCTCTGGGTAATCAAGTATATGCTCCCGCAATGCTCTAGATGATCCTGCCCAGGTAACTAAAGCCTCCATTGCGAGGTCGGGAAATTCGAACCAGACTTTTCGGTGAAGAGCTCTATAATGTCCACAAAATTCCGACGGTTATCCCTAGTGAAGGACGTTTTAGGACAAATATTTCGAAATTTTAGAGGAATCTACTGGACCAACATTCAGGGTCATTCATAAGGAACACCAAAGATCTTCAAAGAACCGCCGAACATATGCATTGAGACGTTACCGTATTGACGTGGAAAGAACTGAGATCGTTACCGTCTTCATTCATTTCGTTTACCGCATATACATCTCAGTAGATTTTCTTCTTGGAAATTCGCGTGTATTTTATGAAATCAACCAGTGTTGCTTTTCATGATGTAATTCTTCTTCGCCACTCTCGATAGTTTGCAGAGTGGGCTGGCTTGGGTCGATGGTGGGAAAAAGTGATGCTTATCCCTATAAGTTGACCACAAGTACCACCAATTTCCTAATAATTTGGTTAAAACTGTTCAGCCCATTTGGTGAACGAAACAAGTTTGGTGGGCACAAGCATCGCAACGAGCTTGCATGAGTTCTTATTGGATTCAGAAAAGAGTTGCGGCTGCAAGTCGTGGTGGTGAGCCCAGGTAATTTTTCAATACATGTAATTCATAAAGAAGCTTGCTTAGATTTCGCTTAAATTTCTTCCAGCAAGCCAAGAATAATAACTTTAGGTTTATTCTTTGACAAATGTGGACTCTTTTTCGACTTTAGCGCGGTCTCTGGGAATTCAGCGTCAGTCTTGCAAAGCGAGTCGACAGTAGAGGCCGCCGAGACACCATGGTAAGAAGGTAGACTTTTGAGCTGGATTGACCAGCGTAAATAATATGTGAAATTTTTGGATTAACTAATATAATCTGTTATACGCCACAATGATGCTGAGGTGTTTGCAAAGCTCCGGGCCGCAGTTGTCTGCGGTGGGGACCACACCATGCTGCCCTTTCGACATGAGAAAGGCGCTACTTCAGAAAAGTCGATGCTAGGATCGAATGCCATTCTGAACTAGTCTGATTGAATAGTCTAATTTCAACAATATCTTAGGAATTTCAATATAAAAGGAAATTTTGTGGACAATTTGAACAAATCTCGGCAACTGTACTAGAACGATACTTGACCTTATCCAGTGCCTGTTATTCTTTTTTATGGCAAAAAATAAGCAGTAAATAAAGTTGGACATTGTGATTTCGATTACAGTCTCATCTTAACTGGATTCAACTCTGATTTGTCTTGCGCAGATCAATCTTTTTGACGGCTAATCGCTAATGTCACTGGTGGATTGAAAACTAGCTGAAAGAAAGAACAAACGAAGGACCCGCACGGTGTAGTGGTGAGCGCGTTAGTTCCCGGAAAGGATAATAGCGTGTTCGATCTCCACCGTAGGCATCTGCGGTGGAAAGTTTAGGTAAAACCATACCCTGCCATGAGAAAAAATAGGTGGCACATAAAAAGTGTTCCCAGAATCTGTTATATTCAGTAACCGTTTGATCAGGTCTGATGCTTGTGTTGATCGGAGTTTACTAATTCAAATTAATATATATATATATAATATATATATACATATATATACATAGATATATACATATATAGGGCGCTTGTGGCGCAGTTCTTGGAGGCACCACTGTGATACACACGTGGAATCGATCTCTGGGCCCATGGTTTACCAAGCCTTTCATCACTCCGGGGTCGGCAAATTGGTACCAGCCTTATCTGGGAGGATAGCAGCACTTTCTCGATGCATGGATAGGCCACGGCGAGTCATTATAAAGGCCAGATATGCATTCATTCACCTCCAACGATACTTTGTGAAGTTGAATGCCATCCCTCAAGGATTGATCAACGCCGAGAGCTTTACCCTTTATATATACATATATATATATAT
>UYYA01000143.1:0-103527 GCA_900624975.1 Angiostrongylus costaricensis | reverse complement strand
AAAATGCTTCTTAATCACCAGTCATTATACAACGTTTTCGAATTAGCCATTAAATTCGAGCCTACAGAACATGCGAGCTCCTCAGTTGGAGTAAAAATCGCACTATGAGATCCGTTCGAGGAGAACTTCCTGTAATACGTGAACAGATTTGCCGTTTATTCGACAAAACTCTTTGCAGCAAGCAGGGGTCGAAATTGCAGCCTCGGGCTTATTAGACCCACGCTCTAACCGACTGAGCTATGGCGGCCACATGTTTGGAGAATATGCAGTACCTGCAATTAAAAATGCTTCTTAATAACCGGTCACTACACAACGTTTAGGATTTAGCCATTAAATTCGAGCTACAGAACATGCGAGCTCGTCAGTTGGAGTAAAAATCGCACTATGAGATCCGTTCGAGGAGAACTTTTCGTAATACGTGAACACATTTGCCGTTTATTCGACAAAACTCTTTGCAGCCAGCAGGGGTCGAAATTGCGGCCTCGGGCTTATTAGACCCACGCTCGAACCGACTGAGCTACGGCGGCCATATGTTTGGAGAATATGCAGTACCTGCAATTAAAAATGATTCTTAATAACCAGTCACTATACAACGTTTTCGATTTAGCCATTAAATTCGAGCCTACAGAACATGCGAGCTCGTCATTTGGAGTAAAAATCGCACTATGACATCCGTTCGAGGAGAACTTCCGGTAATACGTGAACACATTTGCCGTTTATTCGACAAAACCCTTTGCCGGCAGCAGGGGTCGAACCTGCGACGTTGGGCTTATTAGACCCACGCTCTCACCGACTGAGCTATGGCGGCCACATATTCGTAGGCTATGGAGTGCGTGCAATTTAAAATGCTTCTTAATCACCACTGCTTCTTAATCACCACTCACTATACAACGTTTTCGATTTAGCCATCAAATTCGAGCCTACAGAACATGCGAGCTCCTCAGTTGGAGAATAAATCGCACTCTGAGATCCGTTCGAAGAGAACTTTTCGTAATACGTGAACACATTTGCCGTTTATTCGACAAAATTCCTTGCCGGGGTCGTACCTGCGACCTTGGGCTTATTAGACCCACGCTCTCACCGACTGAGCTATTGCGGCCACGTATTCGTAGACTATGGAGTGCGTGCAATTTAAAATGCTTCTTAATCACCAGTCACTATACAACGTTTTCGATTTAGCCATTAAATTCGAGCTACAGAACATGCGAGCTCGTCATTTGGAGTAAAAATCGCACTATGACATCCGTTCGAGGAGAACTTCCGGTAATACGTGAACACATTTGCCGTTTATTCGACAAAACCCTTTGCCGGCAGCAGGGGTCGAAATTGCGGCCTCGGGCTTATTAGACCCACGCTCTAGCCGACTGAGCTACGGCGTCCATATGTTTGGGGACTATGCAGTACCTGCAATTAAAAATGCTTCTTAATCACCAGTCACTATAGAGCGTTTTCGAATTAGCCATCAAATTCGAGCCTACAGAACATTCGAGCTCGTCATTTGGAGTAAAAATCGCACTCTGAGATCCTTTCGAGGAGAACTTCCGGTAATACGTGAACACATTTGCCGTTTATTCGACAAAACTCTTTGCCGCCACCAGGGGTCGTACCTGCGACCTTGGGCTTATTAGACCCACGCTCTCACCGACTGAGCTATGGCGGCCACATATTCGTAGGCTATGGAGTGCGTGCAATTTAAAATGCTTCTTAATCACCACTGCTTCTTAATCACCACTCACTATACAACGTTTTCGATTTAGCCATCAAATTCGAGCCTACAGAACATGCGAGCTCCTCAGTTTGAGTAAAAATCGCACTCTGAGATCCGTTCGAAGAGAACTTTTCGTAATACGTGAACACATTTGCCGTTTATTCGACAAAATTCCTTGCCGGGGTCGTACCTGCGACCTTGGGCTTATTAGACCCACGCTCTCACCGACTGAGCTATTGCGGCCACGTATTCGTAGACTATGGAGTGCGTGCAATTTAAAATGCTTCTTAATCACCAGTCACTATACAACGTTTTCGACTTAGCCATTAGATTCGAGCCTACAGAACACGCGAGCCCGTCAGTTGGAGTAAAAATCGCACTATGAGATCCGTTCGAAGAGAACTTCTCGTAATACGTGAACACATTTGCCGTTTATTCGACAAAATTCTTCGCTGGGGTCAAACCTGGGACCTTGGGCTTATTAGACCCACGCTCTAACCGACTGAGCTACGGCGGCCACACCTTCCGAGACTATACAGTACATGCAATTTGAAATGGTTCTTGGTCACCAGTCACTATACAACGTTTTCGTTTTAGCCATCAAATTCGAGCTTTCTAAGCGTGCGCTCTCCTCAGTTGGAGTGAAAAGTGCACTAGGAGATCCGTTCGAAGAGATCTTCTCGTAATACGTGAACACATTTGCCGTTAATTCGACAAAACTCTTTGCCTCCAGCAGTGGTCGAACCTGCGACCTTGGGCTTATTAGACCCACGCTCTAGCCGACTGAGCTATGGCGGCCACATATTCGATGTCTATGGCGTACGTTCAATGCACAACGGTGGCTTTCGAGCCATCAAGTTCATGCATGCTTAAAGTGCGAACTCCTGAGTTGAAGTGAAAAGCGTAGTAGAGGTCGTTTGCGAAGTGAACTTCTTGGAATGTGTTAACACAGTTGTAGTTTGTTCGACGAAATTGTCTATCAGTATGCGCTTCCAGGCCCTGAAAAGGCGAAATTGCCGAATCGTCAGCTTCATCGGGCTTAAGAATGAGGTAACAACTCTTTGTTTGCTCAACAGGAATAACGAGAAGTGTTTGGTCTATACCGAGGTTATTGAAAGTCGGTCATGGGAATTATTATTAGCGGAGACATTATCGATTACGCGCAATGTCAAATGCTTTTGGTGGATAATGTTACCTTTCAAGGCACGAAGTTCGAGCCTACTGAGAGCAACTCCTTGATTGCAGTGAAAAGCGCACTAGGAAATCCTTTTCGAAGCCAAGTTTTCGGAGTGTGTGAATAGATTTGTAGATTAGTCTACGAAGCTCCTCGTCTGAATCGAGCGGACTTAGGATTTTTGGCGTGTTAGACCCACGCTCTAGACTCTGACCTAGGTCAATTTGCCTATGTTAGTCCAATAGGTGCAGTTTTTGTGTTGTGATAACACGGCTATCCTGCGGTTCCAGGAACTCTTGCTGACTTACCTTCAAGGGTTTTGATGATGAGAATTAAAAATTCTCCAGCAGCAACCGCTACGCACATGCAAATCCAATCATTCCTCTGTTAGATGTTGTTGTTCCCACTATATAATGCTAAGTATTGCAAAATGACGCGAATTTTTTCTTGGTAGTCTTTTTGTGCCATGTTGTGAAGACATTTGTGCCCGTTTTATCGTTTTTGAGTCAGAATATTTTATTTGTTATAAACACGTAAGGAAAGACAGTGTCATCATCTGCTACTCACCAAGCTGTGCAGCTGACGAAAGCGAGCTAAACGCGTTGCAGAACAAGTTGGAGGAATTAATCTACAACAAAAAGTCTTCCTACAAATTTGTCGTTGGAGACTTCATTGCCAGAATGAGATGGACCATCGGAGATGGATACAAGATAATAAAGTTCAGATTGGTCGATGTGAAAATGTAAACAATGCAGCAAGTCTCCTATCCGCAGCATTTGAGAAATTAGTTTACGAGAATAGAGCAGGTAGCCGGCGGACTTTGATGTTTCCCTACGGCACAACTCACGTGGAGATCAATATTCTGATAAAAGAAAATTGCTCCTTTTTGATAGTGCCATTATGACATTCTGCATAGGGTCATACCATTTCCTCCTTCGTGCAATGTTTCGTTCCAGCCATAACATGTGAAGGCCCAACTAAGGACTACAAGCTTTTTGTCGATGGACTTAAAGCTTGCGTCGAACTATAGTTCTTCACTCTTTTATTTACTGCCTTTTTCTTCTTAATGGCAGGGTATGTTGTGAAATATAACTCGTATGAAGTGCTGAGAAATCTGCAAAACTCCGAACCACAGGTATATGCAGTGGGGAACGAACACGCGCTGTTGTGCAGATATCTCAGCACTTCATACGAGTTATAGTTCTTCAGTTCTTTCTCATTTCCTCAGAAAAACGAATTCGACAAGGCCACGCTATTACTCCAGACCTATTAAGGCCACATCGTAGAAGATAGTGATGTCGTCTGCCAGGAACGAGAAAGGTATGCAGATTGATGGAAAATTCCTGTCAAATCTTCGTTTTCCTGACGGCATCACCATCTTTATAAGGAGAACCGGCGACGCAGAGACGGTGCTCAATGAACTCCATGAAGCGGGAACAAAAGGGTTGGGCTACATATAAATTCGAAAAAGTCTCAGTTCACGAAGAACCGGTGGTGCGAAGTCGGATAAATAGAACTCGATGGTTCTCCGATTATAGAGACCACCACATAAGTCTACTTTGGGCGGCCATCGACCAACTAGCGGACACGGAAATCGGCGGTCACCTTTTGGATAGAGACGTGAACTGATACATTAACTACGCCAAGAGGTCAGCGCACCACTCACAAGACGCTTGAATGACGTGTTCTGAAGGTTAAGCAGCACTCATAACATTTAGCGATCACCGATGGGCTGGTCATAAAAAGAAGGTTGGATGGTAGATTGACGAAAGGAAAACTGATGTCGAAGAGAATGCAACCGTCTTCTTTAGCCACCACTCATATGATGGACGGATGTGTTCGTGGCTAACGTCAATCATGTGCATTCGCAGATGGAAACGATTTCAAGGGTAAGCCATGTGCTTCGCGAACTTCACCACTTTCGAAACGGACCACTACCACAGGGAACGATTGTGCGAGAAAGAAACGAATGCAAGATATGCTGAGACTGGCACTTCTAGTTAACGCACATCGTCCAAGTGAAATGATAAAAGGATAATGCTCTCGGCGCTGATCAATCCCTTAGGGATGCGCCATGCATTCGATATCATTAAACACCGTTCGGAAGTGATTAAATCCATATCTAGCCTTTATCAATGACTCGCGGTGGTCTACCGATGTATCGAGCCAGTGCTGCTATCCTCCCAAACAAGTCCGGTGCTAATTTGCCGACCCCAGAGAGATGGAAGGCTCGGTGGGCCAGTGGCGCGGGATTCGGTCCCATGTGTATTGCAGAGCGCCTCCGACCACTGTGTCACACGTGCCGTCCAAGTGTCTTAATAAATAAGAAAGAGACCAAATCAATATTTTTTTTTATTCCAGATTATTACTTTAGCGAGTCGCATAATTAAGTCTGATCATTTGCATAATATCACCGAGTTTTCATCCTTTATTCAACATTTTTCACTATCTACAGCTGAATGGATGTCCAAGGTCACAAATGTCATATTATAGACACCGTTGATCTTCGATTTAGGAATCTCGTATTCTGAGACTCTCTTGCACTTCTGAAATATGAACTTCATCAGAAAAATTACCATTGAAACACGCACTAGAATGAGATTAAGCAATTGTAAAATACATTCAGGTATAAACATTACAAAAGCTTTACAAAAGAAACCGATTTCTTGACGTTGCAGGTGTGAATGACTCTTATGAAAGGCTCGATGGAACCAAACTCGTTCTGGCCTCCTTTCACAAGGAATTCGCCTTCACTGGATGTGGACACTGATGCAAGGAGATCGTTAGGATCGACTAAAAACTTAGACTTAACTGAAAATTGTTTTTAAAAAATTAGAATTTATCATAGCAAATGTACAATTCAAATCTTTCATCAAGTTTTTTTTCTATTTAGTTTTGGAGATGCCGATCGTTTATCACCCCATCGCTGGCAGGATATGTTCTTATGACCCGAATTGCGATGTGTAACGAGCGTTCATCGAGCGAACAAGTAATGCGAGTCGACATTGTCTTCGGCATTTCTCATAGGAAACTTAGCTGAGGGTAATACTTATATCAAGACAAGGCAGCGCTAACAACTCACGGCAACCTTTTGGCCATTAACAGTGAAAAAGGAATCATACTAAAGGTCCTGTACCCTACATGTCCCCTGGTTGAAGAGACGGAGCTCGATGAGCATCTTTGCTGGCCGAGAGCGATGAATTGAGCTTAGTAGGTCCCATTGAGTTAATCGATTATTGGCGTGTCTGCATATGACGAGTAGAATATTGAAAGCATTCGCTTCTTTATAACTCGTCCATGGTTCACACGTTTCTGAACTTAACAACTCCACCTCTCAACGTAGACGCCCATACCTCAGCTGCTAATGAATTTCGTTATGAAAATAAAAACCAACAGAGTCAACAGATTTTTTGAAACAAGAAAGCAGCTACTCTATTACCATGGCGAAACTCATATTTTCTGGAGCATATGAACCCTTTTCCTTCCATTTTTTATTTGACGAGCCGCGTATCTCGAACAGTTATGCGAACGGGATTAAAAGTGAACAGTGGCGCAGTGATGCTTTCGATTGGTGTTTGTCGTCGCGCCTATGTAGAAATCTTTCAAACTTGAAGCATTATAGACTTTTTGAAAATCTGGATTTAAAATAAATTTCATGTGGAAGTGACATTTTAGAAAAATTGTGTGTACATATAATATCGATTTAGCATCCTTCAAAAAGAGTCTCGTAGTAATTTGTAGACCGCAGAAAATGAGAGATGGAAGGCCGGCTTTAAGCTGGCCTGGCGATCAAACCATTGACTCCGCGTGTTCAACAAGACACCACTAACTACTGTGCTACACGTCCCATCCCATTCTCAATGAATCGAAAAATTACGTGCTGTTTTCCAAACGACCTGCATTGTTGCGAACGACCTAACGAACTCAACTAATAATTATTTCACAAAAAAAATGATAGCGAGCGGAATCGTATACTCACGTGTGTCCTTTTCCCATAGCTCCACAGTAACACCACCTAGTCGTTTTTTATTACAAATAGTAGTGCCCTTTACAGTGATATTTTGCATTTTTGCGTTAACGCCAACAAGCACACACCCCAACAAAAGACACACAGTCTTCATCTGAAAACTAAAATGAGTGAGCCATTGGACAGCAACAGTGATTTATTATTATCATGCTGGGAATAACAAATTTATAAAGTTCGATAGACACGTTGAATTTCCAAAAAAAAAATTAATTTTTCTACATAGAAGGTAAACGGAGAAAAATCTTCAATAAGCAGACAAGAGGTTGTTATTATAGGATTTATTAGGATACAATAACTGACGTTTCGGCGGTTTCGTCATCTTCAGAGCCGTTTATTTGTTGTAAGTATTTAAGTTAGTTGAGTTATCGCCCATGTATTACTCTGTGCGGCTGCTATCCATCACCGCCGAAACGTCAGCTATTGTATCCTAATAAATCCTATAATAACAGCCTCGTGTCTACTTATTGAAGAAAAAAAATCGAATTATCAATGCCGAGGTTGAAAGTAAGTCGGTCGTGGGAAGAAAAATCTATCCTTAGCTAACGGTCTAGAGAATCCACTCACTTAGCTCAGCCTTGAACGAAGCTCAGTACTACCAAATCCATTTGAAACTATTTCAAAAAAGTCAGATAAGGTGAGAACAAAAATACACGTTGGAAATTTTGTTTCAGAAAAGAGAAGTTTACACAAAACGTAGAACATGACGAAGATACTACAAAAGCCAGTGACTGCAATAACTCTTTTGAGAATGAATTGTCGTTCTTTTCTGTTCGACGGTGTTTATAGGCATCAATCACATTATCAACCCCCAACTGGTTCCGTAAAGGTCATAAGGAGTAGCGAGCGCCTTTCGTCGTTAGCAGTTTAGATAGGTGGAATGACAAGGAAAATCCTTTGTGCATGCTTAGAATATGAAATAACCTCGAAACGATCTTAACACCCCTTCTACATAATTCAATGTGATATGAACGTGTTTGGAACAAGCCTTTAATTCGAAGAAGAAAAATTGACAGAGAACACTTGAACCTTATGCGAGAAAAACGAAAAAACCATCGAGAGTGAAGCCATCTTTAAATTAAAAAGACAAGACTGTGTAGACCTAATCTAACAATGACGACAAATATTTATTGCCTGCATGACGACCTACTTGTCCGAGATGAGGAACCACTTAATCCATTGAAATGCTCCGGATACTCCAGACCCATTAATGATGCCGTCGAATGGTTTCCTAGGAAAAGAAGATGTTGATTCATTCGGTTTCCTATATCGTTTTTGAGCAGTCTTTTATTTGCAGAGCTTGTTGACGTCATAGGCATGCTATCGTCCTGAAAGGATCGCAGCCACAATGCAAAAAAACTTTATCGGACTCATGAAGAAAAGCAACTGCTTTTGGCAGTTTCCCAAGATACTGCCATTTCTGTTTCCAAGCAAAGTCACGTTCGACCGACGTTCAACATTTAAGCGAGGAAAGATAGTGAACTCCGAAGTTGTAGCTAAATTCAAAATCTAACCCAATCAATTGTGAATGAGAATGGAAAAATTTGAGCTGAGACCAGCATAAGACGTGAAGATAGGTCATCTAACTATAAGTAAGTCATCATGCTGTTTTCATTGTATACCTTGCTAAGCAATTCTATGAACAGCAAACCGTTACTGGTGTATATACATACAGCGTCAGCCCTGACATTTCATGTCAATCCTAACATTTCTTCTATTCTTTTCTTAGCTTGCAAATCAACAGCCATAACTGTGGCCGGCGTCATGCTAGTGTTTGACTGCAGCCTGAACATCTGTCGCACTCGATCTTCACTGACCTTTCAGTGCTAGTTGAATATGGCTTAACTAGAACCTCGGGATAGCCTTGCTAGGATGTCCCTGGGTCTTAACAATTAGCAGTCGACATCTCCTGTCGATATGAAGAAAGTCTGCTACGCCGGATCCTTAAAGGATCAAAATAATTACATCGATTTATTGACTGAAGACCATATAACAGCCAAGAGGGTCGTTTAGAAAAGTTGTAGTGACGTTGTTCATTACGAGAAAAGTGCTGTCGACCTCACACTTGGCCGCTCAGGCGTCAAATCTCTGCAGGTGCGGGAGTTCGGCACCAGACTCGTCTGGGAATAGGTAAGTCTCTCCGGTTAACGTGAGAACGATTAGCACTGCTTTCTCAAGATTTCAAGGAGAATCGTGTCAACCAGAATTCAACGACATTTTCAAAGAAGACAAAAATCGTCATGCACCAACCGAGGTCAGAGGCAAAAACCTCCTAGACTCTCGTGGATTAGGGGTACGAGGAAACGTGTCGAATGCAAGAAATAGTGAGATCCACACAATAGGTGTGATGTCGGACCATCTAAATAAAAGTGGCAACGGAATACTCTCGTTCTGAACTATAAATGCGGACATTATAACGGACCTATTCCTTCAGAAAACTGGTGCAACGTACAAAAACTTTTGCTGTGAAAAGATCACCTGCTACCTCTTCGTATAGAAATTCTAGCTTCTCATCAATTTATTGAAAACAGTTTAAGATTGTTTAACCTCCTCATCACCTATTCGCTATTATCGTTGGAATTGGAGCTCTCCAGTGCAATACTTCCTCGTCAAAGCTGTACTTCGTTCAACCGAAAATGCAGCTCCCGCAAGCAGTACTAAGAACATGCAACAGCATACAAGAGTCGCTTCTCCGACATTCTTTTCTTCGAGTACATTGCCGTAATCGCGACATCTTGTGAATAAATGATTGTCGACGTGTCTGTCGAAAAGAAAAAAAAAGTTTGCTTATCCAAATAATCAGTGAAGCTCTGGAAAAAAAGCTGTGTGAAAGAGTCTGAAAATCCATAGATGTTATGAGTCTCTCTGAGAACTCTGAGAGAGAGCAGTGACTCATGCGCGCTCATCTATCTATTCGAATAAAATCAATTTCTTTTGTGTGTTACCTTACCAAAAACTGAAAAGATAGCTGTGCTAAGGCGTGGTAATGATTCATTAAAATTTTGGAATGGATACCGTAAAAAGAGAAGACTCTGTGAAGTCGTAGACCAATACGACGGCCATTATTCGCTGTCCTTCTGAAACATTCATGTAAGAGGAATTTACTCAACTATTACCTCCATCACTTGTCGCCTCGTTGGTCTTTGAACGACTCGAGCGGGCATCAGCAAAACATGCACTTTTTCCTGTCGCGTGCAAAAGTAGCTCGATGAGTTCTGCTCGCTCTAGAGACTCGTTGAGCATCATACCTTTCTTCTAGGCTTTTTGTGAAGAACTCTGACCATTGGTCGGTGGTCTTCCTGCAGTGCTCTTGACATTTCGAGGAATCCAGTCAGTAATGGCTCCTGTCCATTGGTTGTCATTCATACGCATTACGTGTCCAGCCCACCTTATCTTCGACTGTTTGGCGTACAGAACGGTATCTTTGATTTTTGATCGTTGATGTATGTCGGAGCTTCGTACCCCTTCTCTTACTTCCGTGACAAGGGGTACTCCTAGCATCATCCTTTTGACTGCGCGTTCGATAACGCTGAATGATCTTCCATCTTGCTTACCCAGCAACCAGGTTTCTGGCGCATGCATTAAGGCAGGAAAAATCGTGGAGTCGAAAAGGTGGACACGGAGTCGGAAGTTCTTTGCTATGTTCGCAACATACTCTATCCTCTTGAGAGCTCCGCAAGCCGCTCCCTTCCTTTTGCTCAACTTTGGAGTTTTGTCGTCATCATGCTGATTTCTTGACCTAAATAGACGTAGTTGGAATATTAAGAGGTGTTCCTTCAGTGGAGCGTGAATGAGGTGTTAGAAACCTCGTGAAAAAATTCCGTTCCTCATGGATCTAACCATATTAACTTTGAATTGCTAATTCGAAAGCCTCGGCATGCCCTTTTTCATTTTCTAAATTCCAACGTTTGTAATTTCAATGCATATTAGGAAAGAAAACGCTTCGATTTCAGCCTTATGCTTTCTACAGTCAAAAAACATCTTCAGCAAAAGCTATCGTGTAATTCTAGAAGCGCCCGTGGCAAACACTCGTCCTAGAACTCCCTGATACTACCCAAAAATGTAAGAAAGTGGAATATTAGTCCGGTGCATATACTTAACTTTTCAAACCGCCTCTGCTTACCTTCAATCAAAATCTTCAACTGGCCCAAATTACCGAATGTCTCTCTTTCTATGAGCTTCATTTCCGAGGCTTTCATCAACATATTCAAATTCATCGGTCTAACGACAAGTGATGTTGTTCGTTGACAATGCTGCCCGATATTAATGTTTTGCGCAACTACTGCTATTGAATTGCAATCACATTTTTTATTCATGGATAAATTACCAAGTATCGCGGTAATCCACGTTGAGAAGAAAGCTGATCGAAAAGTACTCGAAGGTAAAACAGTCGAAAAAACTTGGATACTTCCATGGGCAATTCTCTCATGCAAGGTGCCCCAACACTTCCTCCTTTCGTTTCACTGCGTTGTAATAGTCTTCAGTGGAGCTGTTTGGACTGATTCCTACGCTCGATTAAGATTTGCCGCCTTCATCGGTTAGCAGCATTCTTCGAGATTAGTTGACAAACCGGCTAACAGAGATATTATGTGCCAGGCTTCCAGTAGATCGAACTGTAAGTATAACAAATATAACCACAATATTGCTGAGATATTTGCAAAACTCCGGACCCGAGGTGTCTGCGGAGAGGAACGAATGCGCTATTGTCCTTCCTGGAGAGTAACGCGTTCACTACCACACCATGCAGGTCATTCATTTCAATCCTGTTGACGGGTGATTGCTGACGGTACCGATCTATAGAACTAGCTGAGAGACAGGCGAGACGAAAGACCCGCGTGGTTTGGTGGTGAACGCGTTACTCTCCGGAAAGGACAATAGCGCGTTCGTTCCCCACCGCAGACGCCTGTTTTGCAAATATCTCAGCAATATTGTGGTTGTATCTCGCTTAATACCCTGCCATAAAAATTAGAGAAGGCAGAAAATAAGAAGTAAACATAACAAATATAATATAATGTCACCCAAGGACAGCGGAGTCTAAGTCATAAAATAATGTATAGAAATTTCATGAATAAATAATTATATCGAAGAGAAATTGTGCAACCTTTACCACTACTAAATCGGACGTGTCATGCTGAAGAACCTTATCCCATTTTTGGGTTTTCCAAAAAGACCTAGTCATACGCTGTCTGGGTACAAAGTGATAAAACATGCCATACCTTAAAAAATTAGGAAAAAACGGGAAACATGGCGACCATGAAGCTCAGAACTTACTTGATATGTGTAATTACTATATTTACAGTAAGTTTAGTGGAGACAATTTGCAAACAGTGCGTGAGAGGTGCAGGAATAATTGCTGGTCTTTTACGGCAGGGTGCTAATAGAACGACGAAGAGGTCATGAACTCTTTCAATTCACCGTGTAATTGCCTTCGTCATTCAATAACTACTGCTTTGTACTTTTGATCCAATCAAAACACGGCCCCACAACAGGATAGATGCTGTGATCAGATTCCAATTCTTCTCATTTACTCTGTTTAATCTACTTTTGACTCTTCCTTGACCGGGATTGCCTTTCGCTTAATGTTGCAGACGTCCCCAACACATTCCGCTACCAAATTTTTTATTTCTGCTCTTTCCTTTCCGCTATGGTGGTTTGGTGGTTTGCTCCCTTTAATCGGGCCAAAGTTCATCGTGAAGGAGTGATGTTTTGTTCAAAATACTCCTTCAAAACCACATGTAAGCAGTGTAATGTTTCAGCTAAATTTGACTTCCATTCTAATAAGGAATGTCTGGAATGACAAATTTTCTCGAAAAGTGTGATACTTTCAAACCAGGCCATGACCTCTAACGCAACGCCCCGTAGCCACATCAGACGAAAAGCCTACTATCTAAAACTGTACATTGATCTAAGAAGATCAATCTTGTCCTGTTATTAGTTTTCCATTGGTCCAAAGATATACTTTATTGCAAAACGTGGTCTGATAAAGCTCTTATAGATAACATGTCAAAACAAAGAAAGAGCAAATAAGCTTTAACTACACAATATTACACGGTACACTGCGTGTACATGATGGGCTTGTGTGTTAAATAAATGAACAACTGCTTACCTTTCCGGCTGCAATCCCTATGGCGGCAGATCGGGAAGTTCTTGGCGATTGCTTAAAAAAATTCGACTTTCCAACCACGTGGATGAAACTGAAGCCGTAAAGAAGTTCATTTATTCGGAATCTGGGCTTATGTGAAAAAAAAGCCTTGAAGATCCTGGATTTAGGTTCTTCATTTTCACGTTAGCTATCTCTCTAGCGATGTAAATTCGATTGAAAGCCTGTCATTGTTGTTGCTGCGTTTTGGTCCACTTTAATTCCTAGTACTAACAGACGGACTAATGTTCCTCTCATTCAGATGAGCATCCGCGTCGACAGACATAGTATTGACCTCATACGAAATCGTTTGACACTTTAATAACCATTCTTATGTAGTGCAGGGTTAAGAGGCAGCCGCGACATATGGACCTCATTGTACTCTCGACGCAAAGCAATCCCCGCCACCATCAACACATCAATCTCATCTCCGATCCCAAGCACCGCATCAGCACCCAACCCAGTTCAACGTCGGTTCTGTCTTGTGGTTGTAGCTTCATCACAAACTTCTCCTTCTCATTACAGAAGTTGATTGTCACGAATGCGAGTTAATTGCTTCGATGACTTTCCTTATAAGGAAATCAGCAACCAATCTCTTAGCTCATTTATTTTCGCAAGTACATGATTGTTTACATGTTTCGCTTTCTCGTGATTCTTTTGTTTCGTGAGTTTGAATTTTGAAGTTTGAACCTTTGAATTTCATGAGAACCCACTTAGTCTAAATTGTTTCCCAAAGGTATGAGATGATATTTTCCGATGTATGGCTGAACAGAAAACTGAAGCCTCAAGAAAGAACATCTTCGTTTTCCTTCATGTGTTCACACACACTAAATGTGAACCATCATTTTACTGCTCATCAATTTGCTAATCCTTTATCATCGCATACAGTAGATGATTATAAACATATACAGCAGATAATTATAAACTAACTCCTTATTTTGATACACCAACAGCGTTTATGTATTTTAGTGTTTTTCTTAATTTTTTTCTATTTCCCTTGTTTCGATCCTGTGGTGTGTGGTGCAGTGGTGGGAGGCGGCCTGCAATACACATTGGATCGATCCCGCGCCCGTGGCCCATCAAAGCCTTCCATCCCTCCGGGGTCGATAAAGTGGTACCAGACTTGTCTGGGAGGATAGCAGCACTGGCTCGATATATCGTTAGGCAACCATGAGTCATTGTAAATGCCGGATATGTATTCAAACACCTCAAAGCTAGTGTATAGCTAGTGTTTCTGTACGAAAGCGAACTACCAAGAGTAACTCGATTTTGAGAATTTTAAAGTAACTTGAGATATTGAGAGAAAAGATCGATAGAACTAGCTGAGAGACATGCAAAGCGAAGGACCCGGATGGTGTAGTGGTGAAGTGCGCTGCTCCCCGGTAAGGACAACACCGCGTGTTCGTTCCCCATTGCATACACCTGTGGTCCGGAGTTTTGCAAGTATCTCAGCATTTCATACGAGTTATATTTCGCAACATACCCTGCCATTAAGAAGAAAAAGGCAGTAAATAAAAGAGTTAAGATTGTGATTATAACTAACCCTCAGCTCAACTGGGTTCAATGCCGATATTGGTTCCCCAGGTCAATCCCGTTGACGGGTGATTGATGATGGCAAAAAAGATCGATAGAACTAGCTGAGAGACATGCAAAGCGAAGGACCCGGATGGTGTAGTGGTGAAATGCGCTGCTCCCCGGTAAGGACAACAGCGCGTGTTCGTTCCCCACTGCATACACCTGTGGTCCGGAGTTTTGCAAATATCTCAGCATTTCATACGAGTTATATTGACCACTTTTTCAAAGACATTTTGACAGCTTAAAAAAAAAACAAAAACACACATTGGACATCGAAGCATAAGCACCAATAAAGTAAATTCAAAATGTCCAGTCACATGAAGTGGGTTCGTGTAGCGCAGTGCACAGGACAACGCTAGAATTGGTTTCCTCCGCGCACGCTCACAGGTTCGATCTGGCCTTTCGGACAAATTTACCTTCATCCTTCTTGGGTAGGCAAATTGGCAGTGCTCTTGTAAGGGATATAAAAACAATGAGTTGACATAGCAGGAGATCACGTCTTGTCACGTTAATGTGCACTCTGAACAATGCTTAAGTTGAATGTTTGGCGCATGCATGAAGGACTGATCAAACCCGGACGTTTAACCTTTATCTTCATCTTTTAATCAAACAAGCACAATCTGTTAGCTTTCATTTAGTGCCCATTTTTTCTTCATGGCAGAGTACCATGTGAAATACAACCACAAGAGTGCTGAGAAAGGCAGAGCATGGACCTCAGTTAATGTGGTGGATAGCATGTAACCTCCCAGAAACGGTAATCGCAGGTTCGAAGCCGAATTGAAGTGCCGAGTTTTGCTCATATCTCAGTAATCTTGTGCTAATATTTCACACAAATATGGTATTGTTCAAAGGTAGGGAATCTATCCATGAGCTGACGCCTTCTGTGATGAAACCACCAAAACGACGCAAGTTTTTGCACAGTCCTTTTCTGAACTCAAACCATTAGCAAATTTACAATCTGTCCCAGCGCAGGACTTCGTCACAAGTTGCCACAAGCTGGATATCACATGCATTGGCTTAAAATGTTATGCCAATAGTTACATTAGCAATAATTCTTGCTATATCTCTTGCCTTTGAATTCACTGATGCCTTGCAGATTCATGACGCCGACAACAAATTCGGATTTCATAAAAGTTCTAAGAATAAAGGGTACGTTATTTGATATAAGCTTTAGATAAAAATATTCGTAATTAACGCCAATGCGATGGTCCCACTCCGCTAGAATAATGTCCACTATCAATTCCAAACTCAACTCTGTTCTTATGTGACCTTGATGAGTTAGTACGAGTTTACAAAAGAAACATTTGCTCAACAACGGCTAACCTTTCGTTAGGATTCGCTAGATTCATAGTCGTTCTGCCGTTGTTTTTTAACACACAGCGAGGGTCACAAGAAATTAGGAGTATCTATTAATTTCACGCTCCATGATTTCTAAGCGGAAGCTTTGTGTACAACAAACACCTACTGAGAGTATACTGTTTGGCTTTACAAATTCGTCACCGTTTTATAATCGTTAGAACATTGGTGAAATTTTAACTGGGAAGAGTTAAGCAACGAAACTTTATAGCTATAGCGCGCATTATTATTGTAGGAAAGTTATCAAAAGCTCACTATAATTAAAGAAGAATAGTATTTGGAAAACATCTGCTAACTGTGATAAACTCTTCAGGAGCAAACGGTGAGGAACGAACACTACAGTTTCCTGTAAAACTTGATCTGGAGCGTCCAAAACGACCACGTACGATTTTTTCCGATAATCAACTTCGCCTTCTTGAAGAAGCTTTCCAGAAAAATGGCTATCTCACCGGAGAAGATCGACTTGAATTAGCCACACGTCTGGCTCTCAGCGACACTCAGGTCATAGCAGAACCTTATTCTTGCTCATTTCAAGTATTATTTAAATAGGGTGAACACAGAATAGTTTAACGTTCTATGGGCATAAAACAACTGGTTCGATTTTTGAATAAAGAGAACAGAATTCGCACTTAATTCTGAGAGATCTATCTAGAGTTTATTTTACGTAGGCCACCATCATCCACTGCCAAAAGCCCGTTTAAAGGATCGTAGAGTCTCTCTGGAAGTGATATAACCGTCAACTTCACGCAACCACTACGGCCTACCAGGGCAAGCGGTTTACCAAGTTTCACATCGGGCAATTCACTGATGAAGTGGTGGATTCAGACTCTTTGATCAAGATCGGTTAGTGAAGCGGCTATTTTCGACGCAGCACAAAAAGCAAACATCCACAACTTCATCAGGGAATTGCCCGATGTGAAACCTGGCGAAACGTTAGCTCTGCTAGGTGCTAGTGGTTGTGGAAATTTGACAATTATATCTAGAGAGACGCTACGATTCTTTGGACGGTCTTCTGGCAGTGGATGACCAAGACTTACATTTAATAAACCCTACTCGTCTATGTTCTCATATAAAGTTAACTAGGACTGTAGTTGTATTGAATATGTGCAACGTCTCCATCTTATCATGCCGCCACGTAACGTCTTAGGCCGGAATCTCAGAATAGTCGAATAATAGTCATAAAATTTTCAGCTTCACGTATATAAAAAGAGTTAAAAACACCATTTATGAAAATAGATGGTGTAAGAAGCGCACTGCTAATGATGTTGTGCAGTTATGCGCACAAGAACACTGGTTCGAACCCGCTGCCAAGCGATCAGTGCGACATATTCCTCCAGCATCGCCAAATTGGTGCTACATTGCCCAGGGAAGGGTTGGCCCCGTTCCACAAAGGTATGACAACTATCTATAGTGAATAATCAACCCATAACAATAAATGACATTCGCAAAGAACGGCAAGAATCCTTCAGCAGCAACTGAAACTACACGCATATCCGATGACCTTCATGACTGATGATGGATGCGAAACAACAAATCAACATAAAGAAGTGTTGGTAACCAATATCTGATATAGGCCCCTTTAAATGTGGAAATAAATCGGAGCTTTTAAGGATTGTTCTTTTCTCATTGTTATTTGTCACAGTTAATAATCGAGAGGGTGCGTACCGTAGTAGTAGCAGTGATGCGCAAAAGGCCTAGACTGTCCCGACACATTCGACCTCTTCCAGCATTCACTTAGCTTCTCATTCCTTCGGGGTCGGAAACTTCGTCACAGACTTGTCTGGAACAAGTTCGCTACCTTTAATCCATGCAAGAACAGCAACAGAACCCATACTCAAAATTTTCCTGGACTTCGTGAATGGCATCGGGAGTATGACTGCAATGCAAAAAGTGCTAGAATCCCCATAATGCGGTAGACATGAAATAGGGTCTTGTTAAAAAAAAATAGTAATTGTTGAATGTTTTACCAACACTTTTCGGTAATAAATTCTACTTCATTAAGCATTGGTAATTCAAAACAATTTTGCTTCCATAGAGTAATGTAAGGTGACCACCTAGGTCACCTGTATTGCCTGTTGTCCCGTGGATTGTCGATAAACACAAGCGGGCGCCAGTAAACATTCCACTTCTACTTATTGTGTGCAAGAGTAGCACCATCTATTCGCCTCGCTCTAAGCAACCGCTGACCATCATATCTTTCTTCTAGAGTTTTCATGAAGAACTTTGACTATCGAATCGGTGGTCTATCTACTGCGCGTTTAACATCCACTGGAATCCAGTCACTAACGGCATCCTCTTTCGGTTGTCGATCATGCGCATTACGTGTCCGGTCCACCATGTTTAAAACGATTTGGCTTATAGAACATTGATTCTAAGTCTTTGGTTCTTGATCGTTGACGTAGATCGGAACTTCGGATCTCTTCTCACACATGCAGGAGTGACGTGGGAGATCCCTAGCACCATCTTTTGAATGCACGGTCTATGACGCTGAGTGATCTTTCAACCTGAATACCCGACTATGTTTGTGACGCATACGTTAAGGCAGTGGAGAAGAAAAGGTGGGCACGTAGTCAGACGTTGTTTTTCTCCTTCAATGCACACTTAATGCTCTGTAAAGCTCCGCAAGCCGCTCCTTTCCTGGTACTCATCTATGGAATTAAGTCGTTCATTATGTTAATTTTCAAATCCTGAGCTTTCATAGCGCTGACATGGGGCTGTTGAATGGGCCGATCTATTCTTCGTCGATGTTATCGACACCGGCATCTTCCCAACAGCCGAATAATGAATTAAATAAATCCCAGTTTACGGTGGTTCTGGGACTTCAGTTTCTGAATTTAGCGGCTATTTCTCCTTTCCGCGAAAAATAGAATCTTGCACAAAGGAGACGATGGTCTGATCTCGTGTAGAATTTTGGGACAACAGCGACATCGGTTAGGCAAAACCTTCTATTTACTATGATGTGGTCTATTTCGTTGTGGTACTTTCCATTGGGAGACTCCCACGTCCAGCGCTGAAGGTGGGGCTTCGGGAATTGCGAGTTACCATAGTTTGTCTTGGTCGCCATGATAAACTCAGATAGCCGCTCACCCTGTTCGTTCCATTCTAATCCGTGGACCCCAATGTGACGTTCTTCAGACGTTCTTCTTGGTCCAATCTTGGCGTTGAAATCTCCAATGATGACCTTGAAGAGTACATGGTCTTCTCTGTAGAACTTCTCGAATTCCATATAGAACACTTCGACTTCTTCTTCGTCATAGTTTGATGTCGGCGTGTAAACGACGAAGATTGTCAAAGCTGGAATTGATCCACATCTTCTTAATCGTAAACGTCCGATCTGGGTTGTAAGTTGTTTGAATGAATCGATGTTCATGTACAAACTCGTGTTGACGAGAACGCCGATAACGCTGACTCCACTACTGTCGCATGTTCCGAGAAACAGTTCTTCTCCGGTTTCATAGACGGCGTTGAATGGGTGGCATCGTCTCGTCGCAGCCAGGCTGATAACATCGTACCTTATCTTTCTCCCTTGCATGATCAAATCTTCTATCGAGTACTCGGATACAACTTTACGCGCATTATAGGTACAGATCGTCACCTTAGTTCTCTGTGATCCAGGCAGCTTCCATTAGCCCTGATATCTTCGCAGCCTCTCCGTACTCATCTTACCCAACGCGGCGAAATTGAACGCTCTATCGGGGTCAGGGGTATGGGGCCCGTTTTTTTATTGTTTAGCATTCTGATACCCGCGCATAATTTTCTGGCAGAGCCTTCTATAATTTTCATGGCAGGTTACTAAGTAAACGAAATACAACCACAACGTTGCTGAGATATTTGCAAAACTCTGGACCGCAGGTGTCTATGGTGGGGAACGAACGCGCTATTGTCCTTTCCGGGGAGTAACGCGTTCACCACCACACCATGCGGGTCCTTTGTTTCGCATTTTGCAAATATCTCAGCAACGTTGTGGTTGTATTTCGTTTACTTAGTAACCTGCCATGAAAATTATAGAAGGCAGAGAACAAAACGTTAAACATTGTGATTTCAACTACAGCCATAGCTTAACTGGGTTCTATGCCGATTTGCGCTCCCCAGATCAACCCCACTGACGGGTGATTGCTGTGGCAAAAAGATCGATAGAAATAGCTGAGAGACGTGCGAAACAAAGGACCCGCATGGTGTGGTGGTGAACGCGTTACTCCCCGGAAAGGACAATAGCGCGTTCGTTCCCCACCATAGACACCTGCGGTCCAGAGTTTTGCAAATATCTCAGCAACGTTGTGGTTGTATTTCGTTTACTTAGTAACCTGCCATGAAAATTATAGAAGGCAGAAAACAAAACGTTAAACAAATCCACATAAACTTGAAAGAACCCACATACGCATGAATGAATACGCTTCGTAAATGCAGGAAGTGTGTTCCAAATCGCCGCAACAGAAGCAAGGAGTTCATCTCCTGGATCCACCTGTGTCTCAAGGAGACCGTGTCGCTTATGGTCCGGGATTAACTCCCTATCCGCAACCTAGGGACACGCCACGTCGTCTCGTGACTAACCGACTCGAGATCCCTCATGTGAGGGAGGTCCGTGGGCAAGCAAGTTAAACACCTTTAATTACATTCTTTCTTCATTCCGGATTAATGCAAATATTGTACAAATTTACAACGGTGAATAAATGGCTCTTCTTTATATGCTATGAGGATTCTTCAACTTCTTCTATTCGTTAGGTTGCCTTGCAATCATCCATAGGTATTAGTCAGGATATTGTGTGGGATCGGCTACAGAGTATATGAGATCTACATCTCTTCAGCGGTAGACGTCCGACTCGGGTTGTTAGTTGTTCGAATGAATCGATGTTCATGACTAAACTCGTGCCGACGCGGCCGACTCCTCTGTTGTCGCATTTTCTCTAAAACATTTGTTCTCTGGTTTCCTAGGTGCAGTTGAATGAGTGGCGGCTTCTCTTTTCAGCCAGCCCAATGACGTACCTTATCGTTCTTGTTTGCATGAGCAAGTCTTCTATCGAGGACTTGGATGCAAGTGTACTTGCATTGTATGTACGGATTCTCACCATAGTCCTTTGCGATTTAGTCATGCTAGAATGGCCTTGAGATTTTAGCAGGCTTTCTCTACTCGTCTTACCCAACACTGCCATATCGGGAGCTCATTCAAGGTCGTGGGAATAAGACCCACTTATTTTACTGTTTAGTGTCCCATACTCACGTGTAGTTTGCTGAACTCCGAACTTGGAGGCTGGGTGGGCTCAAGGGCATCTTATCAATCTCTTCCACGGCAAAATTAAGAGATTATTTGTTGGAGAAAACTCCTAACTGCCTCCCATGTAATTCACGCCTCAGGGAAGTATAAGATCGCTTTTGGTCCGCGATTATCCCCTATCTGCCACCTGTGGACCCATCACATTGCCTGACGACTAATCGACGCGAGATTGTTTCTATGAGAGAGATTCCAGGTTAGCACAGAAGCAAAATGGTGATTTTTCTCTTACTTGAGCAATTCACAGATGTCTTGGGAAAAGCATCTAATTAACATCGCCGATAGTGTTGGTAATTAGTTTTCAATCTCCAATGACTAACAAGAGGACCAAATAAAAGAATGTTGGACCCGTTGGAAACATTTGTTTTATATAAAATATTTTTTTTCAGGTAAAAGTTTGGTTTCAAAATCGTCGAACTAAAAATAGAAAGAAGGTTGTGAATGAGAAAACGAGGTGAGATATGATGATCCATTTATTTGATTTCTTAAATTTCAGAGATTTTGGGGCGAAATAAGAAACTTCATATCTTCGCGTAAATAATACTGAATGTCTATAAAGAAGCGGCAAATTTTCACAGATTCTTGAGCTTCAGTGTGACAAAGGTCGTGAGGAAATAAAACCCCTTATCACGCTGAACTCAAGGAAATCCCTGTAGCTGAGCTATCCTTTTTCTTAAACTCTGCATTTTTGAAATCATTTTCTTTCAATAATCAATTAGTATTTAGCACTATCGCAACTCCACCACCCAGTTCCAATTCGGTGCCGAAAAGCGCTTCCATCCAAGACCTACCGCATCGCTCAGGCTTCATCTACCCACATCAATTTATGAGATCCAATACATTCTATCCTTTTGTGCCAACCGCGATCTCTGAACAAATCTCATTTCTACACGATCTATAACAAAGATTTAATCAGATATGATAAACCGCCATTGGTTAATGAACACATTCTACTGCTGTGCAGCTCAAAGGTCCAACTGTCTAAATCTACTTACAATGCTCTACCTTTCTACTCTACAATATTAAGAAAGATGTTGTTAGACACTGAAAATCTTTAACAGGAGTTGATACCAATGCATGAAACAGCTTGTAAAAGCAGGACCATTTCTGAGACTGTAATTTGAAATTCATTGAGTATAGAATAGGATAGTGAATTCTTAATGGTTGGACAAAATATCATGATATTCACTTTTCAAAGTGGTATTTTCGTTTATTTTTCTGTTTTTGATAACCATCTTCGCACCATATTGTCCTCTGTGTGCAGCACAGTCCGCTGTATTATTGTATGGAGTGCTAAGTAAAATTTGCAAGCTGGCCGATCATGTACCTTATCTCGAATATTCTTCACATTTGCTCTTCACGCTTAATATTGGTACTGAGGCTTCAACTATCACTAGCTTTGCTGGCCGTCTTTGACCACCAGTGTCTCGGACTATTTCTGCCCATTTCGTCAACAGCGATTGAAGAGAGCAACACTCGTTGGTTTCTGCTTTAAGACGGGGATCATTAGGCTATAAGCGCAACCGTGAAGTTGCGGTGCTGCCTACTGCTTGAAATGCCAACCTCTTGATAATCAATTTGTGCCAAGAGACAGATTTGAAAAGCCGTTTGTCTGTCCCCATTTAGTGGATAATAAAAGGCGTCATAAACGAGAGAGCTCATTGCAAGATCGGTCCGCTTGTCGGACTTCTGTGTAGAAACTGAGGGCTTATAAACTTAAAAAGAACACCTGCATCGACAAATCAACGTGCTTTTCCAGAGAGAGAGAGAGAGAGAGAGAGAGAGAGAGAGAGAGAGAGAGCGGAGGAAAGGGAGGGGTGAGGGAGAGCGAGAGGGAGAAGAGAGAGAGAGAGGCACTGTGTCAATACATGTCATAAAAAAGAAACAAGGATGGCATCGAAGGCCCATTATGACAATCTCCTGGAAGTGTAAATGCATGAGTTCAGGGTTTAAATCTATTCAAGTTTGATACAAATGGTGAGAATTCAAATATCTACTCCGTTATGTACGTCGCGGAAATCAAAAGCTATTCAAGGTGTGTCGGATGTTAAAGGATATAAGATATACATAGATGTTATGGTGCTAAATCTCCTGAAATACGTTCCAAGAAAGTCAGCATTAAATGTACTCAATGAAATAAATATTTTTGTCTAAACTTATCCATAGTTTCCACAGAAAAGTTTAACCGTAAAAGTTATAGATTGCAAAACCTCCTGACGGTTTACCGTCTCATCGTGGATTGTAGGTGTTCCTGGGTGTCGAGCTGCCATGTACAGCGGGGGAATTCATACCCCTGGCAAGGTCTCACAAACTGAGAAGGAGTCCAGGCGTTTCCATCAGGAAGCTTAGCTAAGAGTAAACAAATACCTTGATCCACCACCATCCTGGTATTAAAGTCGCATGGTGACAAATCTCCCTGTGTTCCGCAAGGGTGGTAACTGCCTGTGGTAGTGACGACCTGAGACTGACACTGGCTAGGCTGACTTCGGGACACCAAGGAATCACAGTGGCTAAACCAGCAAAACTCCGAAAAAATGGAAACCATACTGGGGCCACATGACCAGTGAAGACAAGGCATCCGAGTATCCAAGTAAGCAAGTCTAAGTTGCAAGATTACAAGTGAATGTGACAAATTGTAAAAGTTGCAGAATTATGATGGTTGTATCTATGTGTAGCTCATATATGAGAAGTATAAATTTAAGAGTTGCGCGCTGTGATTATTACAGAATGTATAAGAAAAGCCGACCGTAAAGATAGCTGATTGTGAAGTAAATGTCTTTAGAGTACGATGCTTACAACTTTAGCGAAAGGTTATGAGAATAAGAACTCAAGCCATAAGACGTCAAAGAACCCTTTGCTTCCAATTGCACTGCATCGCGCTTGAAAGCTGACTCTTCCCGCCAAAGTACCGTACCCGTTGAGAATCTAAGTGGCGTGCCCGCCATTTGAAAATTTTTCATCGCTTTCTGACAGACTAGAGTTAGATGGTTCTTCTTTTTTATTTCTTTTTGCTTGATGTATTGACTATGAGGCTATTTCGGATCCCAACTAAATATCCTTAGCTGCTAAGAATCTCGTTCTTTCTATTTGCTTAAATCCAGAAGCATCCTGAGCTTTCTTTTCGTAGAAGTGACGTCATCGGTCACATCTCTATCCACTAACACTCTAACCAGTTTCTTCGCCGAGGTTCCAGCAAGATGATGCTTCGAAGCAGAAATAACAATAGCACGAATATCATCAATAACCAGAAGCCAGGCAGGTTTCGTGTATTTTTTGCCTTTTGGCTTGCTATAGGAGTACCCTTAGGCAGTTGGACAGCTGAGTTTAGAAATTAGTGCAAATTATCTGCTTATTTCTTATGATACTCCTTAGAATTGACACGTTTCTATAGTGTTTTACAACTGCATTGTCATTTTAAGGCGAGACGAAACGCGGGAAGAAGCAGGCGATCATTTCAGACGATGATAGTTCGGAGCCAAAAGCAAAGCGTCCCGCTTTCACTGACCTCACCAAGGTTCGTTGACCCTAACGTTCCACTAATATGCCGTTTATTCTAATTGTATTTGCAAATGTAAACGTGTTTTTCATTTTTACCTTGACATTTATTATACGCGCTAAATGGACCACTTGCTTGTTTCCACATGTCGTGAGGTTCATGGTCCTTCTAGTTATTTCATCGCTTTGCATTTGTCAATCTTGCATCGTCTCGTATGGGTTCATCTTCACCAGCGTCGTGACAATCGGAGACGTTGGTTACTGCAGTGAATAGAACCGTTTTACATTAGGACCTGCCTGTTGGTCTTTATTTTCGACGTATTTTGCTGGTTCTCCAGCACAAAGGGTTTGCTGGAGATCTGAAATACGGAAACTGGCCTAGTGTTCATTGAGGTCTTTCTCACGAATTAGCACTATTGTGTCTATCTTGTTTTCCACTTCGGGTATTGAATGATTAGTGGAGAAACTGCATATCTTCCTGTAGTTACAATTGCCAGTAGTAAGTTTTTCTTGATATTCTGCGTTACAACTATGTAGGGTTGTACAACTGCCGGAGGTTGTATCAAGGGTGAGTTCGTGTTCCCAGTAGACCACTTCCTCCCGACAGTTTACCGCCCATCGTGGCTGGAAGGTGTTCCTAGGCGTCGGCCTGAAATGTGAGCACGGGCCATCTAAACTATTAACTAGGCCTATTTGACCCTTTAAAGTGCTTCAATGTGGTCTATGCAGTTAAATCTTCTAAGAGACAACTTATTCTGAGGGTTAAACTTGTTCACATTATTCGAGATATGTGTCGCGATGATATCCACGAAAAACGGAGAACAATAAACTTTTCGGATAGTAGTCACGAAGGTCATTTGTGCTGCCATTTTGTGTAAAAAGACGTTGTGTGAAGTCTTCCACTGAATATTCGTCTTATTAGCAGATATAACATCATGTGGGTTTGCAGGAGTAGCCGGTAGATGGTGATCGTTGTCGGCTGGAAGATCGGCTTAAACATTATTTTTTTCAAATTTCAAGCTTCTAATTGTGGGCCAAATTTTTACAGGAGAGCGCTACTAGTGATCTTCTACTGGGTATTGAGGAATCTGCAATAGACGCTATGGATGGAAAGAGATTTGCGTCGAATTTTTCTGCCATTAATCTATCCTCTGGTGTTCGATTGAGCCTCACATGTCTTCACTAAACAGATCAGAAAGTGGAACTCGTCTGGATTAGATCAACATTTACCTACATTTTCTTCTTCCAGACACTTGTAGCGCAGTAGCCAGAAGTACCCTGAAATATACACTTGGTCTCTAGTTCAATCTCGCACCGCAGTTTCGCCAACCTTTCCGGCGTTAATTGGTACCAGAATTGTCTGGGAGTATAGGAACACAATTGATGCATCAATAGAGCACCGCATCTCATTCTGATGGAATCCAGTCACCTTTGCAGTACCTGAAGAAGTCAAAAGTATAACGCATCTCTTAAGGATCGATAATGACCTAAGGCTTTATCCTTTTCTATCCTTCTAGTTCTTGTTCAAATGATGATTGCTGCCTTTCTACAAGTGGCATTTATAACCACTTCCAGTGAGTTCTGCATCAGGCTCCACTCACTAGTATATTCTGTTTAGACTGATCTTTTTCGTTATTTCGTGCACGTTCAGAGCTTGTTTTGGGTTTTGAAGACCTTGCCGGCACAAGTTCGGAGGACTTTCATCAGCATCTCATAGTGTTCACTTGAATAGTGTTCTCGTTTGGCATCAGTCCTCATTACTTAAAATCCCACCTAGGGTGAAGTCTCTGTACATTCTTGTTTTTTCTTTCCGCGAAGTGAAATTTGTTTTCCACTTTGTGGTTAAAGCGTTCCTTAGAACGGTTAAAGCTGTAGGCCGATCAGAGATAGGTTTCAAGGCAGTTGTGGTTCAAAATTTCTACTTCTGTATTTCTGGTGTCGTTCTTATCCTCCCTGGAATTTGCATTGTAGAGAGACTTTTGTAACAATTGAGTTTCTTGTAATCTTCACTTATTTCACGTTAGGTATAATCAACTGCTGGTGCTTGTGATTGACAGTTAATGAGTTCGATATTACATTAGTAATAAGGCAAATGGCCTTGGATAACACCGTGAAGAGACAGAATTTTGTCATTGCTGACAAAACGAGAAGCGGATAGGGTGGCTTCACAAAGAAACTAACTCCATAGAAATTGATGAAATATTCTCAATTAACACAGAGGTCACAGCGGTTTGCTTTCCAAATACCTTTCACTTGTTGAGTGTTAGCGTTATTTATCCCTTGTTTCTTGAAGAGAAATGTCATTGTGTTTAACACATTGGCGACGAGATGAGAAATGCTGTCCAGTGTCCGCGAAAATCTGAGTTTTTCAGAGTCATCAACTGGCTTTCCTAGTTGGGCTAAAAACAGGGTGTTACCCTTCCTATTCAATAAAAAATTCTATTTTGGAAGTCGTATACCGAAATATATCACTAGTGCTTTTAGCGCTAGCGCATGCATCAAAAGGTGTTCTCCTTTTTCTCAATAACAGGACATATGTGACCGAAACCGTTTACTTTGCCTTAGAGGCATTTCGGTACATATTGAACTCCGTTATTTTGAAAACTTTGAGTTTGCGATACTTAACGGCGAAGCACAGACTTCGAGCATCTCAGTTGATTTGCCAATATTTTAACCATTTTGTCTTTTGAAAATTTAAATTGTACGTCGTTTTTAAGTGAAATGGAGATTTCAAGAAAATTTTATCTTCCTTAGGGCGATCCGTGATTCCTGCTAGGTAATAATAGTCGAAAAGTCATCATCGTGTCAATGTCTTGTAATTTCTTTGAAGTGGTTTATAAAGTGTTTGATTTTCTATTAGCTTTTGCTCGTATAGATATGTCAGTTCAGGCCATTTCTAACGTTGTCATCGATTCTACTAAGAAGCTTAGTTTGACGAATGACATTCGGCGTACTAATCGACGATCTAAAACTCAATCGGACAATTCGCTTAGGTCAGTCAGTGAATTAATACCTTTCATGCTAACAGATTTGGTTTCACAAATAAGTACTCCTCCAGTTTTACCTAGTAGGTTGGTCGAAGTGTATTCGTACATTTTTCAGCGAAGAGTTGAAATTAGCTGACGAGGACGATCCTTGTCCTGCGTATGATTATGACGCTGAAAGTGGCCCAGATATTGCGAACGTCTCTGAGTTTGCTTTTGATATCTTCAAGTACTACAAGTCAAGAGAGGTCAGATAAAAGAAACTGTCGTGAAACTTTAACCGCGATTTGTTCGTATACTCATCATAAGTGTAGATTGATAGAAGAAACTTTGGTGTGCCCGTCCAAAAGTGATAGTGGGTTTCCAAAAACAAATTTGAGAACTGAGATGAATCTATAGAATTTCTTAAAGAAGTGCGGCATCCATAAAGTCATCGGTGCATTCCAATAGACGAGACCCCGCTTGCTGAATTGCATTCGTGTTCAAATTGCTACCCTCAGTGATGAATAAACGACAGAAATTCAAGGACTGAGCTTAGCAAGATGCGAATTTCGTTGTGATTGAGTAGGAAAACTTGGGTAGGGGTGGAAAAATATTTATATAGTAAATGTTTTTACATCAGTTATTAAGGTTCACTTTGAGCGAAGATTTGTAGATTAAATTTGAAAAGTGGCCGTTATTTTCGCTCTGCATATTGCAAATCAATTCATTTCGGACTCTAATTATGAAACAAACATGTTTAACTTCATAGTTTACTTCCTCAATTGAAACGCAAACCATTAGAATTTACGTGTCATTGCCAAAGAGGTACAGTTTCTCTTATTCTGCCATGACAAAATTCTGCTACACCCAAGTCGGGCTCTGACGTCGTGTAACTAAGCGGTTGAACAAGCGGATTACTGTCAAAGGGGAGTGGTACTGACTTCTGATACTCTTCACTGTGGGTGCTTTTTGTGTTTGCTTTATGGGCAGTTTGTTGTTTTGACATTTTATCCAGTTGAAAGCGAGTTTTGGGTAAAAATTATTGTATGTATTATATGTGGGCTTTACGTACCTTTACAGCGATAGTGCAAAGCCTGTTCTGTACATTTGTTGACTTCATCTTCTTCCTTAACTCTGCTTATCGAGAAAACAAGGGTCGCTATGAATAAGTTAATGAAAATATATGCATATGGTTGACGGAATCAAGAGTGTAACAGTATTTAAAGAACCTACTTTTCTTCACCATCGACATAACTAGTCAATAAGTATTCTCTTAGCGGTAAGCTAACACAAGGTTGACGCTCTGCTAGCTAAAAGTGATACCTACTGCTGCAGGATGGATTGTCCGAAGAGAAACAAGCGATTATCAATGGACAGTCAACAACAACAACAACCGTTCTGTATAGAACAGCATTGTAGAGTAAGGTTACTTCATTCGAGCAGTGCTGCACTGAATTCGATTTGATGCGATGACGAAGACACACAGAAGAAGGAACACTTGTTGACAATAGACTTGGTTCACTCCACCTCTGAAGAAGGCGAAGGCGCCGGAACGTTAGCCGAAACAATTTTTTTAACCGACTTCGCGTTAGCTTACCAGTGAACTATTGCGTATTGGGATTCAGTAGTTTTAACGGTATGTTCAAATATTCGATGTCATTTCATCAATCCACTTGTACGAATTCCCTCTCATTGCAACACAGCTGAAGGTGTATATGTTCTCATCTATCAAACAGTTTTGCTACAAAAGGATAAAGCTCTCGGCGTTGATCAATACCTAAGGGATACGCCATTTTTTCAAGTTCGAGCATGGCAAAAAATAATTAAATGCTTATCATCAGGCCTATACAATAACTTGCGGTGGCCTACCGACGTATCAAGTGAGTGCTGTCAGAGACAAGTATGGTAACAGTTTGCCAACTCTGGAGGGATCGAAGGCTTAGTGAGCCTATGACATGCCTCGGAACCCGCGGGCGACCCATTGTGTATTACAGGGCACTTCTAACCGCTGCGTTGTATACGCCTGTACTAAATTTCGCTATGAGATACGAAAACGGACCGCTGTGGTTAACATGTTACATTTCGGGCAAATAATATGGATTGAACTATAATGATGCTGAGGTTTTGCAAAACTCGGGACCGTTATTGTTACCCTTCCCGAGGACTAACGCATTCACCACCACACCATACAAGTCCCTCGTTTCGTCCCTATGTCAGCCGTATTATTGGCCTATAGGTGCTATCTCACCCATTAACGTGATTGATCTTGATTATATTTCACATAATACTCTGCCATTAAAAAGTAGTAGGCAGTAGATAAAAATCGACGTCATGATTTATACCGCAACTTTATCTTAATTGGGTTCAATGCCGATTTGTGCTTCCCAGATCAATGCTGTTGACAGGGATTGCTGATAGCACCTATTGGTGAACAATACAACTGAGAGAGGGGCAAAATGGAGGACTCACATGGTATCGTGGTGAACGCGTTGATCTCTGGAAGGAGTAATAGCGTGTTCGCCCCCCATCAAACACCAGTGGTCCGGAGTTCTACAAATGTCTCAGTGCCGTTGTCGTTATATTTCACATAATACAGTGTCATTAAAAGGATCAGGCAATAAATAAAATTTTACGACAATATGAATCGAGTTAGGAAAACTTTATATTATTTGGTAAAGTTGCATTTCCGTGAATTACCTCGTTCTTGTACCAACATTATATGTGGGTGAAATCTGGATAGTATTGTGCTTTATGCAACAATAAAGATCGGAACAGTAAAGTATTTTTGGAGTTGTACTTTCAGAGACATTTCCATGTTTTTGACTACCTTCCCCAACACCCACAACTTAACAAGCAAACGCGGGCAGTTCTCGCTGATTGGATGGTTGAAGTACGGGTTTAAACGGTTCCACGTTTGGTTTTTAATTGATGCACAGAGATGATGTTCTGTTTAGATACAAGAAACATTCGAACTTAATCATGAAACCCTTTATATGGCAGTGAAGATTCTTGATCTTTACCTTTCAAAAACCGAGGGAGTAGTAAAAGAAGATCTACAGGTGTTGGCTAGCGCTGCTTTTTTTATCTCCTCTAAATTTGAGGTTTGTTGTTTTTGCTTGTGGTTAGTTAACTTTCCTCAGTACTCTCCACCTACCCTACTAATTTAGGAGCGCAGTCCACCTCTTATCGATGATTTTATGTATGTTTGTGATGAACAGTTCACTCGTCAACAAATGATCCAAACGGAGATGAAAATGTTGGACGTCGTTAACTACGACATCGGCTTCCCACTCAGTTATCGATACGTTAGACGCTATGCTCGGGTATCATGTCAATCATATGTTGCGTTCACAGATCTCTCTAAAACCTTCGACAAACTAAGCAGAACTTTATCATTGTAAATGTGTCGTTTTGGAGAATTCTTCTTTTACTAGTGACATTTTTGTTTCTCATGCCTTCTTCAGAAATAATTATTCGGTTTTTACTCTCTGAATTGATTTCCAGGTAACAAAGACCGACATGCCGAAGTTGACTCTGGCACGCTACATCCTCGAGACGTCATTAATGTTCTATGAATTTGTCGAAGTTCCGGAATCACTAATGGCTGCTGCTGCTATCCTACTCGCTTTCAAAATGCATGATGAGGAAGCGACCTGGTTAGCTAACGAGATTGTGAGGGATACATACTTTAAGACCCATCATTTTTGTTAAGGACACCAATTTTGCATAAGTACTCTGGGTACAAAGCTGAGGATGTTGAGCCATTGATGTGGGAGTTGAATCATATGATGCATAAACGTCGAGTGATATACGATCGATTGGAGACTGTGCTCTCGAAGTACAGTCATGAGTAAGTTGTCGTTTGTATACTTAACTTGTTGCAGACCAATAGTACTACTCCTGTTTTGTTTTTACTTACCTATCTTTAACTTCACAGAGTTTTCTTCTCTGTTGCGTCTATCCCGCTTCTTCCGAATGTCTACGCTCTTGATAGAGCTGTACAAGCACCACGGACAACCACTACTGTCTAACAATCACGTAGTTTTTGTTTAGCCCTAACTTTGAATCTACAATATTACTTGCTATGTATTTATTCAACATGTATGTTGATATAGCAGTAATAGGGCTTTAGGACTTAGTCCTGCAAAAGCAACTATACACTCGAACATGTGTTCTGTACGATGTTTGTTCTCGTTCTCAGTTATGTTGCATTATTATGTTGTAGGCTCGACAACGTTATCTTCCGTTACTGATATTTGGTATGTAGCCATAACATCCACGAGCGACATTTTTTCGCTTTTGGGCACCACTAGTTATCTATATGACATATTTTAACCAACTCTTTCGTAAATAATGCGGGAAAGACAACTGTTACGTTACTATTGACCTCGTTTCACAGCTGCTAGCTATACGAAATCTAGCTTTGAAATGCACATACCATTAGGCAGTCTCACTATTATCGTTTTAACTGAACGTTTCAGAACTGTAGAATCAGTAGTAAAATTTGCGATGCGTGTTGAAGAGAGTGTATATGTTTACAGAAGGGAGAATGTGTTTCTGTCGAAGTTTTGACTAGCAGTCAGCAGGAGGTCATTAGTTTTTCCACTGTCTTAGCCATCGTAGCTAGAAGGTGTTCCTGGTGCGCGGGGCTGCGATGTTCAGCTGGGGAGTTATCCTTAAACAGGGTCTCCCGATGTTGAAAGGGAGTCCGGCGTTTCCCTCAGGAAGCCCAGCTAAGAGTAAAGCAATGTCAAAATCCGCCACCGTTTTGATATGGAAATAATCTCAACGTGACAAATCTCCCTTTCATCCACAAGGGCCGCGACCGCCTGTGGTGGTGATGACCTGGGGTAGACTTTGACCAGGCTGACCTCGGAACTCCGGGTTACCAAAAGGGCTAAACCAGCAATGCTCCGAAAAATGAAAATTATGCTGGGGCTCGCGCAACCAGTGAAGACATGGCATCCAAGTATCCACGTATTGTCTGGTTTTAGTAGAACAGGTTGCTCGGTGAAATCTGTGTCCGTTTAATATTGTAGAGTAGTGGGCTAGATTAATAAGCGAAAACTAATAGTGCATTGCCTCACCAAATGACATTCGGGTGCGCATTGGTCATCAAGAAGGAGGTGAAGAAGGAACTGCAATATTGCGATTTTCGGTGGTTTTCGGTGGTGTACGGGAAATCAAAAAGGACATGGTCCACTTGTATTCATATGTGGTTCATACCGAACAGAGTGTAAGGAATTTCTGATTTTGGCTTAATTCCATGAACAATGTTAACGGTGTCCTTGGTATCTGCGTAGGAAGGTCGTATCAAGGGATTATAGAAGTTCACACCCAGTTCTAGACGCAGCCGTTGTCTATCGAATAAACTAAGTAGAATTTTGTCATTTCAACTCGCCATACATCTCCCACTTCGACGTTACATTGTGGGTACCATCAACTGCTAATGGTGAGCTCGACAAGTATTTAACCCACTTTACTATCGTAAATCGGATTGCATGAATAATAGAAGCGACTGAAACGGATGCCAAAATGTCATTAAGCTGAGATGACATATTCGCTACAACATGCATTGGCACCAATGCACGCGCACCAGGAATCGGCTGCTGTCATCTATTCCGAGTCAAAATGTGTCAGCTAATATCGTCTTTTCCAAAGACCGACTACTGTTAACCTCGGTATTAATTGATAATTCGATGTTTTTCAATAAGCAGACATGGGGTTGTCATTATAGAATTTATTAGGATACAACAGCTGACGTTTCGGCGGTTTCGCCTTAAAAAAAGGGGTTGTATTTCGCTTAGTACCCTGCCGTGAAATTATAGTAGGCAGAAAATAAAAAGGTATAACATTGTGATTTCAACTACAGCTGCAGCTTAACTGGGTTCTATGCCGATTTGGGCGCCCCAGATCATTCCCGCTGACGGGTGATTGCTGTGGCAAAGATCGATAGAAATAGCTGTGAGACAGGCGAAACAAAGGACCCGCATGGTGTGGTGGTGAACGCGTTACTCCCCGGAAAGGACAATAGCGCGTTCGTTCTCCACCATAGACACCTGCGGTCCAGAGTTTTGTAAATATCTCAGCAACGTTGTGGTTGCATTTCGCTTAGTACCCTGCCGCGAAATTATAGTAGGCAGAAAATAAAAAGGTATAACATTGTGATGCTGAGATATTTGCAAAACTGCGGACCGCAGGTGTATGCGGTGGGGAACGAACGCGCGCTATTGTCCTTACCGGGGAGTAGCGCACTTCACCACCACACCATCCAGGCCCTTCATTTTGCCTGTCTCTCAGATAGGGTTAAGATTGTGATTATAACTAAGCCTCAGCTTAACTGGGTTCAATACCGATTTGGGCTCCCGGACCAACCCCGTTGACGGGTGACTGCTGATGGCAAAAGATCAATAGAACTAGCTGACAGACAGGCAAAATGAAGGACACGGATGGTGTGGTAGTGAAGTGCGCTACTCCCCGGCAAGGACAATAGCGCGCGTTCGTTCCCCACCACATACATCTGCGGGCCGGAGTTTTGCAAATATCTCAGCATTATATACGAGTTATATTTCTCTCCACATACTCCAAACATGAGTAGCATCATTAATTACTCTTCAGTTTGCACAGACTCAGTTCATTTCCTCTTCCATCTTTTTCTCATCGCTTCATTTTACGAAGTAGAATTTAATTGTTGAGTTCTACCTCCCCATAAGCAGTATACCTTGTAGAAAATGGCTTCTGTACTGCTAATGATAATGCATCAGTCTCTCAGATCATTAGTTTCGTGTCTACAGTTCCTGTCAACGCTATTTACGGTTTAAGCATAAAGAACAAAGCTCTTAGCATTGATTAATCCCTCCGGGATGCGCCACGCATTCGACTTCGTTAAGCATCGTTCGGTGGTGAATGAATACATATCTGGCCCTTAGAATGACTCGTGGTGGCCCACCGATGTGTCGAGCCAGTGTTGCTATCCTCCCAGACAAGTCTGATACCAATTTTCCGACTCCGGGGTATGGAAGGCCTAGTGAGCCTGTGGCGCGGCGATCGATCCCGTATGTATTGCAGAGCGCCTCCGACCACTGCGCTACATGCGCCCTTTTGTTTATTTACTGTTATTATGCAAGCATTTGCATTTAAAATTACGTAAACCACGGTAAGCGTCTTGGTGCGACATTGTTACCTCTCCATAACTGCCGGGAACGCCACCGGGCACGGCAATATCTCATGGTGGCTCGACTCGGCGATTTTCGCCGTCCCATTCACGCATTACAACGCCACACTATTTGCTAACATAGCTCTTCGTGCCGTTTGCATCATTATCCATTTCATTCGACTAGAATTCTTACAATCATTGTATCTGTCTTACTGCTTTACTCCATGTAGAAAATCCTAATTGTTAACTGTACCTGCACGCCTGTAGCGCAGTGGTTAAAGCCGCTTTGCAGCACATATAGGATCGATCCCCGCGCTCCAGTCTCAACAAACCCTCCATCGCTCCCGCGGACGGCGAATTGCTATCAGGCTTGTCTGGGAAGATGGCAGCATTGGATCGATACGTTGGTAGGCCACCGCGAGTCATTGATAAAGGCCAGATATGCATTCGATCACCTCGAACGATCCTTAGTGTAGTCAAACGCATGGCGCATCCTTCAAGGATTGATCAACACCGAAACATGTATCCTTTATTCCTTACATGCATGTGGTCACTATTCTATGTTGACCTCATTGCAATGTTATCTTAAGCTTATATATATTCTTTAATGTGTTAACCTCACTGTGTCATAGTATGCAGCTCGGATGTATCGTTACTACGCAAGTTCACACAATGTCGAGGCGTCTACTTCGGTCTAATGATCGTTCGGTGCAGTGGACTGACTCGACGTGCTATATTCCACTACTCAACCAATACAACCAGTTCTGACCTCGTTTACATGATAGGAACACTCCGTTTTGTACACAGGTGCATTAAAGCTACTCCTAATTCCTACAGAAATCTTCTTCACTGTTTAACCTAGTTATTATTATTGTTGTATTAATAATAATTCCATGGCATTGGTAAATAGAAGAACTGGTTGAGATACAGAAGAAACGAAGGACCCGCATGGTGTGGTGATGAACGCGTTAGTCCCCGGAAAGGGTAATATCTGGCTCGATCCCCACCGCAGACACCTGCATTCCGGAGATTTGCAAATATCTCAGCATCATTAAGGTTGTAAAATAAAAAGGTTAGAAGGGTTTCAACTTATTATTTACTGCCTACTCTTCTTAACGGCAGGATATACATTGTGAAATATAACTTCAATGATGCTGAGACATTTGCAAAGTTCCGGACCGCAGGTGTATGCAGTGGGAAACGAACGCGCGCTATTGTCCTTTCCGGGGAGTAGCGCGCCTCACCACCAGACCCGGATGGCGCCTTGTATTAATATTGTTTTGTAAAGATTTTAACTACCCCTGTTTGAGGTTTTAACTCCACCACCAATAAAAGTCTCCAGCACACGAATTAACCGAGAAACCCATCTTTGTCTTACAGTAACATGTCAAAAATCATCTACATCGTTAGAGCGATGGATGAAAGCTTTCTGGCGCTCAGATGCTTTAGTCATCCAAAATTTATGGGACATTGGCAGATTAACAGCTTCGTTGTAAATATGTGAACAGCGGGATAGTTACACGCACAAATATTTTTTGTTCTACATTTTCCGTACGTGTGCTCCTAAATTCTGTTAACGAAAAGTCGCAAGAGATTGTAAGAGATATCTCACTTTGACGCGGGAACACGGAGCCGGACAACGTGACTACCGATTTTAGTTTCGAGACAAGAAACCACAAAGATTTCTCTCAACCCATGTGACAACACACCTAAAGAGAAGTGAACGCTCTCGACCAGTGGAAGATTTCTGTCTTGACGTGCTGCCAGAAACGTCATAGAAGGTTCTGACTATCGTTTTTTAGTGATTCCATTCTTTTCCTCACAAATATCTCCATTATGCATAAGAAGTACTTTGTATAAGACGTGATTCCCTGACCGAGTTTGATTCTAATAATCATCTTGTTCAAAATGCCGGAAATCTCGGAGATCATAGGGATTAAACTTGTAGAAATCTACCTTTATTTCATTTATCCTATTACCTGTACCTGGACGCCTTTCACATCAAACTATCATTCTGAGTGAAGTATTAAATTAGATGACGTGTGATAACAAGGCAATCTCTCCTTGCAGTTGATTTTTGGACTATTGGAACTTATCCAGGATGGTTTGAGAGTTTGGCGCGCTAAGTTCTCAGATCCTGTGTGAAAATAGTGACTTCTACTTCAACATTTAAGATAAGGTGGGCCGGACACGTAATGCGTATGAATGGCAACCGATGGACAAGAGTCGTTAGTGACTGGATTCCTCGGGATGTCAAAATCTTCACAAAAAGCCTTGAAGAAAGATATGATGCTCGACGAGTTCCTAGAGCGAGCAGAACCCACTGGGCTACTATTGCACGCGACAGGGAAAAATGGAAGATTCACTGGCGCCCGCTCGAGTCACTCGACGATCAACGGGACTACAGGTGACAGGTGATACAGATGATGCTTTCGCATCCTAGATATGCCCAATGAAGCGTTCTGTTCGATTTTAAGTTTCGCAACTAAGCGTGGACGCAGAGCGCCAACCATAATCTTTAGAAGGGATTACATACACCGTACCTGAGCTCATACAATCACCGTCTCTGCCTTCTCTGCCATTAGGGGAAACTTGAACAGCCTCTCTGGGTAGTCCACTTCGAAGACCCTTGAAGTTCATTTCAACGTTCAAAGACGGAACTCAGCTTTCTTTCGGTTCCTCTCCGGTGAATTTCATGTACTCTGACTGTTCGTTCAAAACAGTTCTCTATTTCCTGTTGCGCACAGCAGATCACAAAACAATCCTCCATACCTTTACTGTAAATTAATGGCCGAGGAGCGATTATTGGTGGTTCCACCTTAGACAGAAATGGAATAGTAAGGCTTGATGTCAACTGCCACTGTTGCTGAACACTCCCATCAGCCATTTATCCTACCCTCCATTCCTGACCAAAAAAGCACAGCAATAAAGTGCTGCTTAAGATGGCCCGGACTTGACTTATGACGGAAATACACATAGTAGAAAGGACTAGCCCTACTGGATATCAATTTGAGAAAGCTCCAACCTTCAGCACTCAGCACTCGTATTTTCTTCATACGCAAAAATGCAGACAATGCGCGCTGGCGTGCTTTTACCATATTTGAAATTAGCATGCTAATGCTTTTACTCCATTGAACGTTTACTTAGTGAGAATTGTTCTTAATTAGTTTTATACCACCTGTATATGCGAATGTATGTGTGTCATGGATATACATGTATGCACACATGGTATATATGCGCGCATTCGAATGTATACACACGCACATGCACATTTTTCATTCCTTTGTATATAAACCCACCATCTGTGAACTTTTATCGGTTGTATTCAACTTTTTTACAGGGATTGTTCGCCAAATACTGTTTCAGGTATAAAATGGGACTACTGCATACATTAGAATTAGAAAATTTCAAATCCTATCGAGGAAGACAAGTCATTGGTCCCTTCAAAAGATTCACGGCGATTATTGGGCCAAATGGCTCCGGTACGAATATTTAGCGCTAGTTTTTATCCCGACTCAGCTTATTAAATTTAGTTCAATGGGTACGTCGGTTTTTCAGGTAAGTCGAATCTGATGGACGCAATCAGTTTCGTATTGGGAGAAAAGGCTACGAGTTTACGCGTAAAGAAATTGGGAGTAAGTTTCAGCTATTGGTTGACTGATTAGTCGATTAATTGAAACGACTGAATTCAGTTGATCTACGTTATGGCTTCTAATGTACCACAGGTTTTGGAGCCTTTAGTGTTTACATCTAGGATCTCATTCATGGAGCTCCAGTAGGCAAGCCAGTGTCTAATCGTTGCTCTGTCACTTTAAATTACAAAGAAGATGATGGACGGATGAGAAGCTTCACTCGTTCGGTAACCAATGCCGGTTCTGAGTTCCGTGTAGATGGAAAGGTCTTCATTAGTTTGATTTATCAACTTCTTTTTGAAACAATTTCTTTTACGGTATTCTTCTTTGAAATTGTATGTGCATTTCATTCTTTTTTTCGGCTTTTGAGTTTTTTTGTGATAGTTATCGATCCTAAATCTCTCTTGATCTTCGTTAGGTTTTTTAAAGATATTATGTGTTTCGGAAGCTTAAATCTTTAAGGCGGGTTTTGTTTACATCCGCATTTAGCCTTCCTACTTTATAGTGGCTTTTATCGGTTGCCTCTGTGTAAATTCCAGGTTGTTTCTGTGCAGCAGTATAACCATGAGATGGAGAGCATCCAGATTTTCATTAAGGCAAAGAATTTTCTAGTGTATCAGGCAAGGGATTTGTACGTGACAGTGTTTGCTTTTGTTGTTTTCTTTTATTATCTACTTTATCGGTTGAAGCTAAAAGGTCAAAAGGATGAAGATCTCAGCGGTGATCAATCCCTGAGGGAGACGCTATGCATTCAACTCCATTCGTAGCATTGTTAGAGGTGATTCAATGCGTATCTTGCCTATTCAACAACTCTCGATGGCCTATCGGTGTGTCGAATCTACTAATCCTATCCTCCCAGACAAGTCTGGTAGCAATTTGCCAACCCAGAATAGATGGAAGGCTTGGTGAGCCTGATATGCAGGATCACGCCCATGTGTATCTCAGGGTGCTTCTAACCACGCTAACTGCGCTACACGCGCCCGGTTCAAGCGTACTATCTGCTGTTTGAAGAATTAAGTTTTAGGGTCAAATAGAGTCTATCGCTATGAAGAACCCTAAGGAACGCACAGCTCTATTCGAAGAAATCTCGAGGTGAGCACTTTTCTTGATCATGGCATTTCAGATGCTATAATTAGGTCACGGTGTTAGTCATTGAAGTTAAAGATGTTATGAAGGATATTTTGCAAGAACCTCGGGATTTTAATGCCTAGCTACAATAGAATGTTGTCAGGTCCTGTGAACTTCAACCAGAATACGACCGACTGAAGGCAGAGTTGCAAAAAGCGGAAGACGATGCCCAACAAAACATGAACAAGCGACGTGGCATTGCTCAGGAGAAGCGAGAAGCCAAGTTGGAACGCGATGAAGCTGAAAAATATCAACACATGAAAGATGATTTAGTTAGTGTTCGCTGAAACAGTTGTTATAATTTCGTAGTTTTAACTCCAATCATTGTGGACATCTTCCATTCAGGCCGCGAAACAACGACTCCTCTTTCTACTCGAGTTATTCTATTGCGAACGTCATGGTAAAGAAGCTGAGGAAGAACTAATGCAAAAGAGAAAACAAGTAGCTGAACTGGAAGCCCGAAAGGTCTGATTTATGAGCTGTTCCTTTTCTATATAGGCCTTGTTTTAATGGTATAATAAACGGTTGCTACGTTGTTAGCTGCAAATCAGTTTTTTTAGAATGAGACTGACGAGTTAGTAAATGAGAAACAGAAACTGGTGAAGAGAGCGCAGCGAGATACTCATAGATTGGAGAAGGAAATTGGTGACAAGGTGTGTGGGGTTTATCTAAATCATAGGGTTGGACTAGCATTTGTCTTCGTCTCTACAATTATATAGCGATTTTCTGTATGCAGTGTTAGTGTTTGTTTTGACAATTTTGGTGTTCTATTCCATAGCATGGAACTACAAGTTATTGGGAACATTACTGGAAAAGCTGATATTGAATCACCTCTTAGAAGCTTTATTTAAATAGCGAGATTGTAGGAGCGAGAGATCTCACACCAGCGCCCACTATATGTCCAAGTGAAGCAGGAAGCACTGCATGTGAAAACGAAACTGGAAACCAGTAATAAAACATTGAACGCTGCCCAGAAACTAGCTGAGAAAAATGAAGAGCAAGTGGAGATGCTTGAGAAATCGGCTAAGTTTGTTTTCTGTTTCTTTCTCTCAATTATCATCTTACAGATTTTTACTTTGAAACAGGAAGATATATCGAACTTTGTCTTCGTCCCTGTCACTCAGTTCTGCTTGGCACATGAAATTGTAACTGTGGTTTCACCTATTTTCAAAAGCTTCCTTACTATACGTACACAATTTTTTTCTGCTGCTGCTGCGATTCCACGATTCCATCAGCTTGTTTCTATAGACAGAGGTCCCTTAGTGTTTTTCGAATTCTCAGCTTTAATAGCACTAGCCTTAAGATGTCGAATGAGCCGACCATGCTCCTCGTCGATGTTATCGACAACGGCATCTACCCAACAGTCGACTAACGAATTGAATAAGTCCCAGTTCGCGGTGGTTCTGTGACTTCGGTTTTGGAATTTAGCGACTTTTTCTCCTTTCGGCGAGAAATAGAATCTTGCACGGAGACGATAGTGTGATCCCGTGTAGAATTATGGGACAACAGCGACATTGGTTAGGCAAAACCTTTTATTTACTATGATGTATATTTTATTATGGTAATCTGCAATGGTAATCTCCACTGGAAGGCTCCGACATTCAGCGTTGAGGATGAGGCTTCTGGAATTGCTAGTTACCATGGATGGCCTTGATCAGATGGAGTCAGATGGAGTCAGAACTTGGGGGCTGTGTATACTCACGGGTAGCTTGCCAGGCTCTCCCAGAACCGCCTCCTATATACTTCCCAGTTACACGATTGCAGGCTTTTGGCCGAATTGACTCGTAGAATACAATCCGCATAAGTAAGAACGCACCTACTCACGTATGCATGAATACGCCTAACAGAAACAGAAAGTACTTGCCAAATCGGCACAGCAGCAGAAACAGGGAGTCCATCTCCTGGATCTACCTGCGTCTCAGGGAAGCAAAGGTCGCTTTTGGTCCGCGACCCCTTTCCGTCACCTGGGGACGCGCCACGTAGCCTCGCGTCTAAACAGCTCGAGATCCCTCATATGAGGAAGATCCATGGATTTATGGTATACAGCTCCAAATCCCGTCTTCTTCGTAGAATCTTCTTATCGTAGTCAGTTTTTGTAATAAAGACAAGTTGTTTTTATCATTTGATTCTCGTCATTTTCAACACCCATTGTTTGATAATTTGGGTGACGTCACTTCTATGAGAGGCTTAAAAAATAGTGAAAAACGTGCAAAACTTACTGTCATGTCCAGTAATTTATGTCTGATATTCGACGATAAATGCGTTTCGGTTTGATAATCGTGGTCGAACTTTGTCATTTATCATTCAGAGGATAGTTCAGGATAACATTTATGGAAATTGGTGATTACGCAACCTTGGTATTAATGTCAACGTTTGTATTTACTGCATGTGATTAAGGGAACTAGAAAAGAAAAAAGAGGAATATGAGGCTGAACTCGAGTCACAAAGTCAAGAACTGGATCTGCATCTAAACGAACAACAGGTGAGCACACGTATATCCGCCTTTTAAGCAGTAACCCTTTTGAGTATTTGTTAGTTCTCTTGTTGTTGTTTTTCCTTTCATTGCTTTCCAATACGTTCTTATCCCTTTTCATCGCTGTTTGCAGATAAATGAGTATGTTTCTCTGAAACGCGAAGCTGGCAAAAAATCGGGAATAATGGACATGCAACTGAACTCCATGAGACAAGAACATGAAACTGATAGGAGGTAAGCCTAGTGGTTGTATGTATGCTGTACTCTGATGAGTCTATTTTTGCTAATGTGGTTAAATTCCATATGAGGAGTTACATATAAAATGCCAGGATGCGAACTATTTCGGTGTCTTATTGTGCAGAGTGTATTCTTTTTCTAAAATGTTCTTCTATTTGGTTTACCATGGCATGTTTTAGTTCTAAAGTGAATGAGGAGCGTCGTATGAAGGCTTGGCAAGAAAAGATAAAAAACAAGAAACAGGAAATTGAACGGCTCAAAAAGCAGGTAGTGCTTCGTTGTATGGCAAAGAGGTTTTGCTAGGATGAGTTATCATTTGCTTTTTACCTTTTTATTATATAGATAGAATATCTTGCTGAGAACACTGAACAACAGAAGGTGGTTCTCAATAGTGAGAAGGCGAGCCTGGTAACAATGGAAAAACAAGTCAAAGAAAGCAAGGAGAAGTTGGAGAAGGTCTTTATCATCTTGAAGAGAACTTTTCAGTTTTCTTTCACATACTTTTCATGTAGTTGTTGTCAGGTGTCCATTGAGTTAAATGAAGTTAACAAACAGCTTTCGGATGCATCAGGTGATTCTGCGGAATCTGAAAGAGTACGGCGACGCAACGAAGCTATTGAGAATCTCAAACGTGTATTCCCGGAGAAGGTAAGTGTACATATTATTGTTCGTAGTTACATCTTATTCGTAACTGCTTGTTCTTTTCGAGAGCAGATTATTTAAAAGTGTATTCTCTTTAACCTTGTGGCTTTTTTAAAAACATTTACTGATCGTGTGGTGCTCACGCTGTCACATTATCTTCTAAGGCAGTTGTTATATAAAGTATGAACTGTTGTGTTTTCTCTGCTGCTCATTTTGCGTCTCTTTTTATTTTACTGCAACCCAGTTCTAAGTATCATGTTTTTCCTATACTTTTGGTGGTGGTACAAACTACAGCTGACTTTATTTTCGCTACTGTTCTTCACTTTACTGAAATTTCCACGTATGTTGATTTAGAGTCCTCAGACTTAACATTTTTGCAACAAATATTGAGTTTTAATTCACGTGCCAAAGAGCTTTGTTCTGCTAGATAATAAACCATCTATAGCTTTGAATAAGGTAATTCACCTACAGGGGTAACCGTAAAACATCTTACTATTATAACATTTAGTGGTCCAGAGCTGGTGAATTGTGAAGTGGGAACGCAACAGGGGAATGTTGGGTTGAGTCATGCTGATGATGCTGTACTCGTATATTTGTCTGTTCTAGATTCATGGTCGACTCGTGGATCTCTGCCAACCAAGCCATAAGCGTTTTCATTTGGCTGTAACAAAAGTGCTGCAAAAACACATGATGAGTATTGTTTGCGACTCGGAGGAGACTGCAAGGGATGCTATTATGTACCTGAAGGTGATATTACTTGTCATCTCATCACTTTTTAATTATAAGTGCTATTTGATGTCTTATTATAATTATCGTGCCGCTAACTACCCGCTATTTTGTGTACGTCTTCATGTTAATGTTTGAGCTTTGAAATCATAATTGGTGTTGTAAAGGAGCAACGCTATCCCCCCGAAACTTTTCTACCTCATCATGGCCTTGACGTGCATCCTATTAATGAGAAACTGCGGGAATTGACATACCCGAAAGGAGTGAAACTAGTCTATGACGTTATTCAAGTCAGTTGTTTTGTTATCTCTGCACTTGTCGCTGTGAATTGCATTAGCTGCACTAAATACTGTTGTAGTGTAACCATCCAGCTGCAAGGAAAGCTTTGCAATTTGCGTGTGGTAATGCTCTTATATGTGAAACGGCAGAGGACGCAAGAACACTTGCGTATGGAAGTGCCGGAGGCGATAGGTTGTTCTTTACTAATTTAATAAACAAAAATCCTTGGGCTAATGTGGATAAAATCTGTAATGAATATCAAGCGTTCTCTGGTGGTTAAATATATGTATGGAGCTTTAGGTACAAAGCTGTTTCTTTGGATGGTACTATGTTTCAACAGAGCGGCGTGATAGGAGGTGGTAGCCACGAACTGAAAATACGTGCAAAAAAATGGGACGAGAACGCTCTAAGGTGCATTTTACAGTTATGGTTTCTAACTGATTTAGATAGGCATGTACTCGTTCATGTTTTAACGTTCATTTCTTGTTATATTTTTTTCAGACAATTACGTGAACGCCGTGCGCAACTTGTGGAGGAGAGCAACACATTACATAGAACTCGGAGGAAGGAATTGGATGTCGAAATGCAGAGGTGGCGTTATTAAAATTTTCTTTCAAAACGAAAAAAAAGTTAACTAGCTCTTGTTTAGGAGATTTTCTAGAAATTTCTTTTCGAAACCAAAAACACGTTCCATTCCAGAAACAAGCTCACGTCCGTAGAATATCGCCTTCGAAATATGCAGCTCGAGAAGACCAAGTGTGAAACTGACACTCTCAATAAGCTAACATTTGAGCTCGAATCGCTTGAATCCGAGCTCAGTGTTATTCCTGTAAGTGTTTTGTGGTCGCTACATTTGCTTCCAGTTCTCTTTGAGTAACCAACTATACCCTCAAACACAATTTTCAGCCTAAAATCGAAGAAATACAAGAACGCATGATAGAACGAGAAAGAGAGATAAAGAAACTGGAAGAGAAGAGTAATGCTGTTGCTGATGACGTCAGTATTTTGTTCATGGGAATTTCTATGTGTGTAGTAGAACACTTTTTGAGCGCTCTACTTATTTAGGTCTTTGCCAATTTTTGTTGCAAAGTTGGGATCAAAAATATTCGTGAATACGAGGAACGCGAAATGAGGTGAATTGATTTTTTCATCCTCTAGTGATATATTGATTTTTTGATTTGTTTAGATTTCATCAGGAAAAAATTGGTCGAATGCGAGAGTTTGACAACGAACTTGATCGCATCCGTAATGAAATTGAGTACCTGCGTTCTGAGGATAGAAACAAGAAGGTGAAGCAGGAAGTCGATAAGGTGTGACAACTAAATTAAGACTTCTTCATTCCATGCTTTTTATTACTACCACAGCTTTCCAGTGTTTATTTCTATTTTATTTAGTGCATTTTCGAGTATGCAAGTGTTTAGCGTTCAGACAGTCATTTAAAATTATAGGTGAAAAATCTCGAGAAAGAATTGGATATATTGAAGAAGAAAGAAACAAAGGAAGGTAATATTCTGAGTCGTTTGGAAAAGGATATGGAGGAGTTGAAAGTTGGAGCTATGGAGATGAAAACCGAACAAGAACAATATGAATCCGAGCTTGCCGCTGTGAAGAAGGAAGCTCAGGTTTGCATACTAAGTTTGTTTGCGCTTCGTTTCACTCATAGTGACAATAGACCATAATTCCTTAGAAGTTTCTTGATTCTTGGTTTTGATTCTTTGACGGCTGTAATTAACAACGGTAAAGAATAACACCAGCCCAAGATTTCTCCGTTTCAGGTTGCCCAACGTGATGTGACAAGTGCTGAAAAGGCAGTGTTGGCTTTAGAAAGCGTAGTTAATAGGAAACAGGCTGATAGACATGCTTTATTACATGCAGCAAAGATAAATCAGGTCCAGGTCCCGTTGGTATCAGGAAGCTTAGCTGATGTCGACGCCGAAGAAGAAGAAGGTGAATCAATTCTCGAACAATCTTGTTATGAATGATTTTTTTGTACAAAAAATTTTTGAAGATGGGGACGGAACTCAGCCTTCGAATTCCATCAATCTTTCGCAGGAACAACTTGAACGGGAGTCAAAAATAAAAGTCAATTACAGACAATTGCCAGAAAATTTAAAAGAAGTGAGAGTTTAGTTTCTTTCTTGTACACCTAATTCAAAAATTTCTATGCGCAGGGTATTCCTTTTATTTTGCTTTCAGTTAAAAGACGAAGAAGAAGTTAGGAGACACGTGGAACGGATGAATAAGGAAATAAACGAGGCTCAGGCGACTTTATCACGTCTAAGTGCACCTAACCTTAAAGCAAGTCAGAGGTATAGTTTTTTTAGTAGTTATTCATTATGTTCTTGTTAGTTGCTCTTTTTGTGGATCAACTAGATTTCTGCATGCTGAAATCTAAAGAACCTTATTGTTTGTGATTGTATTTTAATAACTATTATAACTTAGGATGGAAGAAGTGAAGGAACGTGAAGCCGAAACAACGGAGGAGTGCGAGATAGCACGTAAAAAGGCGAGAAAAATCCGTGGGTATTTTGAAAAAGTAAAAAGTGAACGTTATCGCAAGTTTCAAGAGTGTTTTGAACCTGTGAGCCAAAAGATCGATGAGATTTACAAGGTATTCTTACTTTTGAGACGTCTTGATAAGCAGCGAGAAATGCAGGGTATATTTCAGTCTCTATCACGAAATGCTAGTGCACAAGCTTTTCTTGGCGCGGATAATATGGAGGAACCGTATTTGGAGGGTATTCAGGTAACACATGAAAGAACTTTTAGTTATATCAAGACCAAGTGTACTTTTCAAAATCAGGATGACAACATTTTCTACTGGAGCATTCCAGAAACTTCTCCCATAATTTGTACTTATTCTGTGTTTATTTATTCCTATTAAGTATAACTGCGTTGCACCTGGCAAGCGATTCCGACCAATGGATAATCTTTCTGGAGGGGAGAAGACAGTTGCAGCTTTGGCACTTCTTTTCGCAATGCATGCACGGAATCCGTCTCCATTCTTTGTTCTCGACGAGATTGACGCCGCACTCGACAATACAAATATAGGAAAGGTTCTGACACCTACATTTTTTTATTTAACACTAACATTCATTCTAAACTTCTTGCACATTTATGTCTAGGTATCGTCCTTTATATGTGAATCTGCACGAAATGAGATGCAAATCATCATTATCTCGTTGAAAGAAGAATTCTACAACAAAGTAGGTTTTTTCGGTGAAGTAGGGACTACTAGAAGTTTACATACAATCTCTACACTTCCTGTACCTGCTGGATATACTATATTTGTTTCCAAATCCTTTTCCTATTATCTAATTCTAGGCAGACGCCTTAATTGGAATTTTTCCTGAGCCGTCCGCCTGCTCTTCATCCGGTGTGCTCACATTCGACCTTACACCATATAAGCAGACAGGTGCCAACGACTCGAATGTAGGCATGGAAGAAACTATTGTTCTCAACCCGTGAAAGTGCAACATTCATCGTGATTCTAATCTATGGTTGCATAATATTCCAGGTTATGAAAATCCGTAATCTGTAATTGGTATGTGGCCGAATCACTAGATCCTGTACTATTTGTATCATCTGGCATATACATAGACATGAATATATTGTACCTAATGATGTCTTCTTAATGCTTTGTGAAGTGTTTGTTCGTTTGTATTAGATTGTTCGGAAATAAATGAGCATTCTAAAATACTTATTGTTTTAATGTATTTTTTACCATTGAACTATTTTTGTACCTCTCAATATTATACACCGTTAAAAAGCTGATTATATGCTCTTTCTAACCATGTTTCTATATTTTTTCAAAAGTTGGATTTTCTTCTGCTAATTTTCAGCTTTGCAATTTTAGATGTCAAGAACGAATTTTAGTGAAATTTTCTTTTATGAGATCAAACTCGGTCGTAGTGCAGCAGAGACGGCTCGAAACGTTAATGAAGTTTGAAGTGGCACTTCCCTCAGGAATAGGTGAATGCCGAGAGCTTTAGCTTTATCATAAAGCCCTAGAGCCTTAGAGAGCTTTAGAGCTCTATGATCTTTGGTCTGTGTCTTTACGGCAAAAACTCTTCTCATAATTTTCATCGTATTTTTGTTGAGCAAACGCGAGGTGTTATTATTCTTTGTTCACGGTTAAGCTGACGTTTCGGCGGATTTCGCCTTCCTCAGAGCCCGCCCACTATTCTCCTCCAGAGGTGGTTCTCCAAATATTGAGCACAAAAGTTTTCCTTCGTCTCGCACTTCTTCCACTTGGCGAACATCTGGTTTTGTCGGCTTCGTAGACAAGTGCGTAGTATTCGCAATTCAACGTCCAATACTCGGTGGACGGTAGACCTCCTCTGGTAGACCGCATACGTCGTGTAGGCGTCTTCGTTTGATGAAGTTCGGAACGACTTGATGTTTTAGACAGCGGCGGAAAAAGTGTATTGAATGTCGAGCTAAGACGATCTTTTGTCTCAGCGACAGCGCTTCTTTTACAAGTCGGAAGTATCTTGCTGGTACATCTTGCAGTAACTGCCACGACCGACTTTCTATTAACCTCGGAATTGATCAAGTGATTCTCATATTCTTCTCATAATTACTGGTGATTTTACAGTAATCCATAGCTATTTTTTCTGTTTTTTTTTTCGTGTATAAAAGAATATGATTTGTGTAGCTGTGCACATAAACACTGTTGTTATCTTTTTAAGCGACTTCAGCAGATGTACCGTTTCGATTTCCCGTCATGTTCAATCTTCATTACCGCTCAGCAAATTGGATGGTCAGTAGTATTCAGACCTTTGTGATGAGCATAAGGCAGCATTTGTAAGAAAAATGTTTCGCTAAATATGTGTTTGTAAAAAGCTTGGATGCGTGGGTTGCATAAGCCTGGCTGGACAAGTTATGCGAAATTTGAATGCGAGATAATGAGAAAGTCAGGCACTTAAAAATTGCAGAAAAGAGGGGATAATGACTGTTGCTCGATGTAGTACCGTACTCTCCATCCGAGTTCCTCAACCTTTTTTATTACCATTGAACGGTTGGACTGTTTTTATACAGTCCGTTCTGAGGTGATAAATCACTTTCAAAACGTAGCTAAATAGAGCGTAATGTAAGCTGGATTGAAGAGAGTGCCTTTGGAAGACGAAATCGAATTACGGTTTAGAATGCATCATAAGTTTCGTTTCGTAGTCGAACCGCTGGCAGCAACCATAAGTGCGATTAGCATCAAATTAGTCATATAATGGAAAATGTTCTTCTAAGGCAAAATGATGGCGAATACCTGTGGTGTGGTGGTGTTGACGTGGGGCAGACTTAGGCTAGCCTGATCTCTGGACTTCAGGGAACCGCAGCAGTGACTAAACCAGCAAAACTCCGAAAAAATGGAAGCTATGCTGGGGACCGTACAATCAGCGAAGAAGGCCATCCAATTGTCCAAGTATGTAGAGGGTGCTCTCGGCGTTAATCAATCCCTGAGGGATGCACCATGCATTCGACTTGATTAAAAACATCGTTTGGAGGTGATCGAACGCATATCTGGCCTTTGCAGTAACTCGCGGTTGCCTACCGATGAGCTAGAGGCGCGAGGATCGATCCCACGTGTGTGTGTCGAATTGCCCCTCCGACCACTACGCCACACGCGCCTCTATCAATGAGTAACTGATTGAAAATTAAACACGGTATCCCTTCCGTAATGATATGCAGTTCTCCACCTCTGGCATAAGGCACGATGTTGTACCTTCTGCAATTCGCTACAGTTTCTTCGTTGAGTAATAACTTGTAGATTTGAGAACTTAGCACACTTAAAGAAATTCGTTGTTATCTTCCTACACTTACTATTTGTTTTATTGTTCTAGCTTGTAGTTGCTACATATCTACTATGCGTCGTATCTCATTATTGTTAGGCTTTGTTCAATTGTTTTAAGGGTATCTATGTCGTTCGTTACCATTTTTTACTTTACCTACGTGGATTTAAATGTTCTATGTGCTTTCGACTTCTAGTGAGCGAGGTGACCAACATTTTACGTGCTTTTGATCCGGTCAACCCACTGAGCAAAAAGGTAGGTGGTCTTCCTACTTCTCTTTATTTCTGGTTTTACTCCAGGGCTTTGGCGTATTATATAAACATTTTAGTACTTAAACTATGTTTTCAACATTTTCCTTCATAAACAGCCTTATAGCGCCAACAGTGGTGCATCAAGCAGAAACACAACCACTGAGCATTGTTCCCATACGGTAAGCTACTTCACTTGGACGCAGAGAGCAGGCGAATGTAAGTACGTCCGTAAAGTTTAGTATCTAATCACTGTTGGGTTAGAGACTAGTGATTAGTTTGTGGTCTCAAGCACAATTACCTCATTGTTGTTATTATTTGTAGACAATAACCATCAACATTTTAACTGCTAAGGTTCGTTTAACTTCTGCTTGAATGGTCAGTATTTTTCTCCATTCATGAGCTTACACGAAGTAGACATGAGATGTCTCTTTGTGGCTAAAGTTTGCGCCTCTCTGAGCTCCAGTGACTCGAGTCTGGTATTCAACAATGTTTTTGTCCACTTGATGTGAACATATGAATAGAGCAAGGTAACTAGTAATAGTCATCTTTAGAACTGCTTTGTGTATTGTGTGGAACCTTACTGAAAACGTTTCCGTCCTTATTGCCCATAAGTTCTGTGTTCTAGTACTAGTACTTCACATGCTTTTAAGATTTTGAAGTACTCGTTTATCATCAGTAATCCAACGGTTTACTTGTGTAGAGTCCAAGTATAGGTGGAATTAGAGAACTCCACTGAGCCTTCGGTGAACTCTGGCTGGTTAGTAGTGTTGCCGCTTGTGAAGAGAAGAATCACGTCCTGAGTTAAGCTGAAGGTTTGCTAATTTTGCAGTATCTATTTTGTACTGCTTTGTTATTTGATCTTTTGACTTCTTTCTTGTTCTTGTTTTCCATCGTAGTCTTCGGGTTCAGCGATTGAAGTTTCTAGAGTTGAGAATCGCTTCGATTAATCAATAATACAGAATAGTTATGAAGAAAGTGGAGACGTAAAGAACGATGTGACATGTTGTTGTCAAGGGAACTAGTGAGTATTTAAATCTTTCCTTTTGGTAGTTCTCGTGGATTTTCTTTTTCCATAGTTTAGGTACATGACCGTTCTTTTACATAGTCACCTATTCTTTCCTAGGTACATGGTGATCTAGTACGACTTCCTGCACCTAGTCTCAGTAACAACTCCATTACAAAAGTGTTATGCAGTTAACGTTATTTTATGATTGTTCGTTGTCCAGTGTTGGTTGCCTATGAGAAGCGATTATGTTCTTATTTTGTAGTTTATGAAATAAATGCTCTTATGCTCTTGTTCTATAATTTTATTGAACCTCACTCATTCTTCTACCATCTTCTGATGAACAACATAATGCATACGGTTTCTAGTATGTTAAATCCTTACAGTGGTTTTATGGAGGAAAACCGATTCGGACAAGGCGGTCTCTGTCTGCAACGATCACCTGGAAGCGCTGCAGTACTGCTATCACGTGATTTCAGGGGAAATTACGATAAGAAATTGTTCCAATTGGTAAGCAAGAATGGAACACTTCACGTGTTCAAAGCAGAAATCATGCAGAAAATGAACCAATTCTGTGGTTATGAGCAAATGAAACAAATGAAGAAAGTTCTTCAGATTCTTTTAGTGTAGACCACTATAGTGAATTTGCGAATATTTCAATATTAGCTGCTCATATCACAAATGAAGTGGACCGCTGAACTATGAATTGCCCACATTAACAGAAGGATTACCTGACTTCGAACGAAAAGTTTAAGGCTTCTTCCCATAGAATGATATGCTGCTGTTAAATCGGTCTCACTCAGACAGCCAATCCGCCCATTCCCACTCCCTACCCTCATCTATGTGACCTTGATGGATTGTGAAGGTTTTAAATGACAATATAAGTGGCTTCACTCCCTATTTTTAAGACTATCAGTGGAAAATTAGGAGAATGAGGATTAAAAATTGTTTCCGAACATGCAACGTGATAGATCACATAAGCGACCCTTTATTGATACCCAGAGGTCACTGCGCTACATACATGCTACGGTTAATTCACAAATCATAAGCTCCTTATGGATTCTTTTCTGTGCATCTCCTTTACCACCAGATCCTCACCTTGCTGTTTGTAAGGCTAGGTAAGGTACCTCCAGTTAGTAGATAAGTGAGGAAACACGGTAGTGGAGACCTTGTCTTTGTCCTGAGACGGAACTTAGACAAGGTTTGATCCTGTTTCTGCTGTGTAATATTGACGTACGCTTTTTGTACGTCCGCTGACATATTCATGCCTACGTGCCGGTGTGCTTGCCTATCTGCATATTGTAAGCGACCTCTGCAGTTAAGTGATTAGGAATTGTAAACGGTAGGTGGTTAGGAGGCCGTTCATCTTCCCAACTATTCTGGTTGTGACTGGCAAACTACCCATGGATGTACGCAACCTCTACGGGGTAGCTCATAAGATTTTCAGTAGGCCTCACCCGTCACGAAAAGTGAGAATAAAAATCTGCCAACAACTATCGTTTGTGTATTCTTAGTACGAAGCCACTGCTAAAATCTCAGAGCCATTGTTCATTGCGTAAATCTGAAAAGACTATCGTGACGATGTGTACTTACAACGCACGTACACTGTCCTTTACGTTTAAATCCTCTATTGAAGATTTGACGACCCAAGATAAGAAGGCTGAGCATGACGTTAGCGAACTTGCCGGTATGACAAGGTATCGTACACTTGTACGTCGTCTACAACACCAAAAAACTGCTCCTCGGAAACAGCAACGGTAAACTCGGCGGCGTCGATCTTCATAGCTGAAATTATGTAAAAGAATGCCGGATTTTGCATTATTCATTACGTACACGCTAACACTAATCTATGAGGAAGACAAAACTGAAAAATTCTAATGACTCTGAAGTTAGAAGGTAAACGGAGAAAATCATCTATGACTTCTATTATGGTTCCCTATACACCCACTTCAACCACCCTCCACTTTATATTAGGGGGAATGGACACGTTCTTAACCCTAAAATTTCTTATAAAATTCGACATGTCCTCATGTCCTCATGTCGATGAAGAACAAGGAAGGAAAATACAGAAAAGGAATACCACACTAGATCAGCAACTACTCCCCAATTTGCTGGCTGTCTGTCAATTATAAATTCTTCGATTGAATCGTCCTCAACAGTACGAACAGAACATTAGACGAAGGATATCCATGCGAATTAACAATTCTCCGAAAAAGGTTTCGCATTTTGAACCATATGCACCCGAGAGCGAAACTCACTGAGGATGCCCCTTTGACTCATTTTCAGTGAGTGTTCAGCACTATTCTTAGTCCAGCGGTCATAGACACTTAGCACAAACAAGTCATCCCTGTTTAAAAGGATAAAAAGTGCAAAGCTCTCATTGTTGATCAATTCTTAATGGATGCGCCGTGCACTCGACTTTACTAAGCATCGTCAGAGGCGATTGAATGCATATCTGGCCTTCACAATGCTCGCGGTGGTCTACCGATGTATCGAGCCAGTGCTGCTAACCTCCCAGACAAGTCTGGTACCAACCGGGCGACCCCACAGGGATAGAAGGCTTGGTGAGCCTGAGGCGCCGGAATCGATCCCGTGTGCATTGTTTGAGACCTCTGACCACTGCGCTACAGGAGTCCATGTTTAGCGGGCATAAATTCTTCCTGTTCGCCATATTACGAAGACATATCGCAGATGACATATTCTGCGGTGTTGTTACCTTGGAGACTGCGGCAAAAAAATGTGTTTACTATGGCTTTCTTCTTTTTTGTATTTTATTTTGCAGATAAAATCCAATTTTAGATTTCAACCACTTCTCTGGCAAACCTGATTCTAGGTTTCAATCATCAGTGGCTTTTCTTTCCAGACAAGTTCCATACTCTGCATTCCTCTGTTGCGAATTACAACAATTTGGGGGCCTCACTATTCCATAGGGTCTCAGCCAATGTTGAAATTGGAACAATGTTTGCATGAAAGCTATGTATTAATTGAGTAAAAGGTACCGTACAGTGAATGCAGTGTTGAAGTTGTTTCCCTTCTTTTGCTGGAAAAAAATTCTCAGTAGACGGGAGCTAAAACTCGTAGTACTTACAGAACAAATAGCTTGGTGATACGTTAAACGCTTCACTACTATGAACAGATGTCCATATTGCAAATTAAGGAGCTAGAGCTGAATTCATGTACTTAAGGCGCGTGTAGCGCATGGGTTAAAGAAGCCCTGCAACAAACACTGGCTCGATCGCTGGCTCGGTTTGCCCTCCGCGGTCAACGAGAGTTCCATCTCTCTGGAGTAGTACTCAACTTATCTGGGAAAATTCAAACACTGACTCGATACAGCGGTAGGCCACCACAAGTCATTGTATCTAATGATGCTTAATCATGGAATATTCCTCAGAGATTGACTGACGCTGAACGCCTTATGCTTTAACCTTGACATCAAGCATTAGCCACGCAAAACGAAAGATTTCAATACCTGTGAGCATCTCTTCGATTGAGTCCTTAGAAGATGTTCAGAAAGTAGGGATTGCTTCCGACGATTCAACTCCAGAGCTGACCAAGAAGATGCGAGATGTTGGGGATCTTTCCAGAACCCCGAGAATATGGTGACGGAGAGAAAAGAAAGCACCCAACTCCTGTCCATCTTTTCGACGACTCTTTATGTCTTAAAGGACCTGTCGGACACCTAGACATTACGCAAACAAAACGACAGATTACCTCGTGGAAGGAAATCATAGGTGGGAAACTCTGCCGAAAACGTGAAGGGCCTTAACCACCGATGTAGAAAATCCGTTAGCTACCGTGATCCATGGCCTGTCAACTGCATAACAGGAAAACTCACGACCACATTGTCCCACTTCCTCGGGAAGACTCTAGAACAAAACTATGATACTGTTGTAATCTCTAGAGACAGCAGAACCCAGTGGGCAACAGCAAGGTCTGGTTCAAGTAAGCCGATGATCAAACAGGTGCTTATAGCTGATTATATCTAAAATACAAGAACTTTACTGAAAGAAAGTGAAAAGTCAAATCGTACTTTAGTTTAAGTAGTGTAGTAGGGCTTTGCTAAGTTCATTACTTTGAACGAAAATAAAGCTTGGAAGAATTCTTATATTCCTCTAGCCAAAATTTTCGCTACGAATTGCTGCACTCGGGACTACAACAATGCTGCGAAGCAGAACAAAACCCTTTTTTTCTCGAAAAATATGCAGAAACCAGGCACAAATATTGGTTCCCCACACAAGAATGAACGATAATATGTGGTGGTAACAAAGAAAGAAAAAAAAAAGAAAACCACTGGATCCTCATTGCAAGGTGTCACTGAGCACGTGTCCACTTGGCCTCGATGTCGATTCTCATCATTTCCGTTAACAGAAACATGGCCTGTCTCTGCTGTGACTCCACCAATTTCATCCACTGTAAGAACGGACTGCCTCTCACATTAGAACCTGTAACATCTCATCTATGGTGGCGGGTAGAGCAGTGGTTGGAAGCGCCCTACAATATACGTAGGACCGATCCCGCGCACCAGGCCCACAAAGCCCTCCATCTCTCCGGGGTCGGGGAACTGATACCAAACCTGTCTGGAAGGATGACCGCACTGGCTCCATACATCGGTAGGGCACCGCGAGTCATCGTAAATGCCAGATATGCATCCAATCACCTCCGACGGTGCAACGAATGGAATCGAATGCATAGTGTATCCCTCACGGACTGATCAACACCGTGAGAGCTCTACACTTTTTTCCTCAACCTCTTACGTGACATTACCAGACATTCCCCTTCATCGTCAGAACGTCGAAAATTGGCATTCGGCCAACGTTTTGAATTCTACCGTAACACCCTGATTTTCACGTTCCTGCTCCGTTCACGACGAACTTTGAATTGGTACGCTGTATTCCTTCAGTTTTTTGAAGAATGTAGCGTTTATCTGCTCTTATTCCTTAGTCACTTAAGCTCATTAACTCATAGAAAGTGTGGTGGGTCGACTTTTAGGCTTTAGGCTTTCTGTGTGACGAGTTATTGAGGCCCGCTTGTTTGGACAAATGTTGAGATTTTTATGTGTCGATGGAACTTCAGCTTTTTCTTCAAATTATCGTATGGAGTACTCGAAAAAGTTTTTGCAGAAAGAACTCAGTCATTAGCAACTTTTCCACCTTTCCGTTGGTTTTATTACCCAACTTAAACTAATTAGTATTTTGTAGTCTTTGTTTTATCTTCCTGTTTTGTTGTGTTGCAAGCACATGCAGCTACAGTTAAGGGTTGGGGTCATTTCTGTCCGTTCAACTTCAGTTTGTTTTCAGATGCCTCGTAAGGACAGCGAGAGCAGTTCGTCGAGTCCTGAACAGTCTCAGCGCGAAGACGAAACACTCTCGAGCGATGTGGTTGTTAACAAATATCAAATGGCTGCGCAGATGGCTAACGAGATCCTGAAGGTGGGTTTTCTGGAATGTTGTGGCGGTTATCAAAATGTTTAAGTTTTATTTACTACTTGTTATTTCTTTATGGAATGGTATTACGTGAAATACAACCACAGTGATGCTGAGATATAAGCAGAACTGGAAGCGTCGAGTGCGCTTCGAACCCGCGATTACTGATTCAAAGAGCTGATATGTTTTTTCTTTCAGTTAGTTTTTTTTTACTCTAACGGTGCCATCAATAACCGCCCGTTAGTCGCGGGTTCGAAGCGCACCTGTGATTCCCAGTTTTGCTCATATTTCAGTATCTTTATGGCTGCATTGTGATCATTTGGTCGAAATTGACCTGTAATAGCTTGACATACAGAGTGCTACGATTGTGAATTCTCCTTCTTCAAATCGTTTTTCTGGGCCAATGTTTTGCTTGTTTGTAATTTCTACTGTGGATTTGATTGCGGGCATTTCGTTTTTTTATTTGTCGTACTAGTAGCATAAATCTGGACGCTAAATCTTTACTTATTCATTATACTGTTTTATAATTTGCATAAGTGCTTCTTGTAGTTGCATCCTTTGTATTCGTTTAGAAACTGATCTCAGAAGTGGTGGAAGGCGTTGAAGTCGGTTATCTTTGTACATTAGGCGACAACCTCATTTTGGAGAGGACTTCGAAAGTGTTCATAAAGGAAAAAGACGTTGCAAAGGTTTTCAAGCTTTTTGATTCGCCTTTTTTTTTCATGTTTGATTAATGTTTGAATTGCTTACGTAGGGTATTGCGATGCCCACTTGCATCTCTGTGGATCATTGCATATGCCACTTCTCGCCGCTTCGATCTGACCCCCCTGTTCTACTGAAAAATGGACAAATGGTCAAGGTGAATAAGTTGGTTAGATTTTTTAAATATTCCGAATAATCATCCTGTAATCGTTGTGCTTTCACAATATGGATGCTCTGAGGGAAGTGTCTGCTACATGTTTTCCGTTCATCACTACCTTTTTCTTTCGAAAATCAAGAAAAATCGAGATGCTATTAATTGAATGAGCGTTCCACAGAAATGTTAATCACGCATGCTTTTATGTTTCCACAGCTATTAGGTAACAAAAATCGTACTGATATATTCATTTACGTGTTCCTATGTTATGAACTTATTCGCTGTTGTTGTTGTTGCTGTTGTTGTTGTCGTTGTTTTTGTTGTTGTTATTGGTCAATGGCTGACGTTTCGGCGATTTTGCCTTCCTCAGAGCTGTGATGTTGCTAGTGGAGCTCGCTCACTCACGAGGCAGTCCCGCTAGCAACATCACGGCTCTGAGGAATGCAATATCGCCAGAACATCCGCCATCGACCAACAGCACAAATAGCCACACCAACCTCGCATCAGCTCAACAAGATCAGTTCGTGGGAGCATATAAATAAGTATATCGATTATTTGTGCCGAGGTTTATAGAAAGTTGTTCTTTTGAGTTATTAATTCTGCTGATGTTTCAGATTGATCTGGGTGTTCATATAGACGGTTATATAGCTACAGCTGCACACACTGTTGTTGTTGGAGCTTCTCCAGTGAGTATTTTTGCCCACAGTTGACAGTAATGATTTCCTTTTTGTTTTCTTAATGAGCAGTGTTGAGGTTTTCCTTTAATATTTACTCGATCGGTGTATTTCGTTGTCACTGACTGAGTCGCATAAAACTCTTAAGAGTTAAGTGGTCAAACATGTAGTCTAAATTCAATTTCGTGATTTGACTGGTAAAACTACACAAAACCTGATAAATAAACCCACAGAATTGGTGGGCGCAATCGAATTCTTTGAGGTAATCTATGGTTGGTGGGTGAATATTGGTCGAGATAAATTTAGTTATATCATGAAGTTTCCATAAGCAAAGCATGAGCAGGCACTTATTTCAGGCACTCCTGTCTGACTTAGAAAGAATTTTTAAGAGTTAAAACATCAGTACCTACTACGAAGTTTGATAACGGAATAGTAGTTATTGCCATCTTTTGCCTTCTTCTGTTTGTCCTTAACAGGGATTAAGTTCTTACCCAGAGCATTCTTCAAATGTTGCTACCTGATCCGCTCCAGATGAAGTGAACCAATCGTAAATTGGAAAATAATTAGGCAAGTTATTAAAACCTACCGGTAAGTAGACAGGATTTGTACTGCCTTCATATTTAAAGTTTGAGATTTGTGTTTCCAAGAACAAAAATAGTTGTCGCGAAATGCCGTTGTTTATCGATGAGGATGGTCATGTCTGAGCCAAATCTTGCAAGTGATTGGTGGTTTCGAGGAAAGGAGCGATCATACTCTCAATTTTTATGAGGTCGATAATTTTTGATGAAGAGGAAACCACTCCACAACGCGCGCGGCTTACTTTAGTTATTAGAGTTGCGGTGGTGAAACATTTCTTGGTTTTTCACTTTACCGTCTTCTTTCGTAGGAAACTCCATCTAATACATTGTTGCAGGTTTCACGTCATTGAAGGAGGCAACATTTGTAGGACACATGTGCGCGGTTGATTTGTATAGGCTTCTACAGAGTGCATTGGACAAGTAAAGTGACGCACAACTAATATAAGTACTTCAAGCTTCGTAACACCTTGCCGAAAACTAGACTTGACGTTTTGATATTAGCTTGGAGGAATGTTTGTTAGTGTAGGTTGTTATTTGGTTTGATTCTCCAGACAAGGAAGAGAACGTTTTCGAAATGTTAGTGGTGACGTAAATATTGATTCATAGTAGAATACCACCACATTGAGTGTGTAGGAGCTTGTGTGTTAAAGGTGGGGTTAAGAGAAGGTCGTTCTAAGGAATAGTATTTCATGTACTGTGTAAGCGCACATGTATTAAATGGCGGCACTTGAAACTATTCGAAAATACTCTGGTAAAGTTTGAACGGGCAGTGAGGTTCTGATGTATGATGACTTAGTAGGAAACATTGTCAACTGTTCTAACCCTGTAGCTTGTTTGTTTTTCTAGTAACTGACATGTATTTAGTAATATGACGACGTATATTTGACGGATTGTCAAAACAAGAGGAGCAACCCTACGTTTTTATTGGTCGTGCACCCCATTAAATGTAGTTTTGCATTGAAACCGATATCTCAAACAAGTTATGAAATATATCAAGCGAGCTCTAAGCATAAGTAAGAATCTGTGACGAAGAACATCGAATTGAGTTGAATGTATTGCGTTTCTTTCCTTTCACCACTGTAAGAGGAAATCCTTACATGATTAGGCAGAAATGAAAAAAAGTTGGACCACTTCCACATGTAGACGTAGCCGCTAATGTTGACTTTCAAGTTTTAACGTATGGAAACGTTGAGCTTAAAATACATGATGGTGTGTAACTGGAAATATTAGTTCAGTTAATCACAAAGGCGTTTTGCTGCAGTATAGGACAGTTTCGTCAGAATGCTTTCAGCTTCAGAAAGTTTTAGCCGTAGTCTATAATCTAAGTTCTTCGTCAGCTAGTATTTTTACTCATCTTCGCACTTTGGTTATCACCTTGACACTCAGAGAAAGTAAATTTTAAGAGTTCTGTGGATAGTACTGCTAATGGTGCCTAACATACGACATTTGGTAGTTTTCATGACATTAACCTGTTAATGTAGTAGGGTTACTACTTTCAAGTGGACTAATAGTAGTTACATTCTTTTTAAGTACACGTCAGCCGTGTAGTTTTATATGAGAACAATTGCGATTGGTAGTTATTTTAAAGGTGTCTTTAACTAATGACAATACCAACGTTTTGCTGAAAAAGGAGAACGAACAAATATAGATTATCTAAATTGGGAGTAGAAGAATGAAAACTGTCATGAATAAGAGAGAAATATTTTTATCATAGAACGGCGGGAAATTGAAAGAATAGAGGGGGAATAGAGGGAATTATTTCATGATAGTGGACGGTGTTGGTTACCCAGATGGATACACGTGGACATCAGATTTGTTTCTTTTCGGGAAGAACTGGAATGTTTCTTACAACCGCAACGTAACTCCATAAACATACTTGCTAACAGTTTGCTAGGCAACTCAGAGAATAGCCCTGACTTGGTTTGATATTTCTTTTCTTCGTTGTGAACCACTGTTTAGTCTTATCGGTATCCTTCACAAAACATCTTAGAACTTTCCAGACCAGAAAAGTCACAGGTGCGCATGCCGTGCTTCTAAAGGCCACATATGATGCTATGGAAATTGCCATTCGTATGCTTCAACCCGGCAACAAAACAATGGACATAACGACAGCGATCGATAAAGTAAGTCAGCGTTCCTTCATACTGTGCCATTAAGGAGTAAATTATGTATCAAACATTTGTATCATCGAAATTTTAACATCTCTGATTCACTGTTTTCTTTATCGGCAAGTAGAAGGTTGTTACGACAGCATTTATTTATCCATGTTAGTTGATGTTACGGCGGTTTCGCTATCTTCAGAGTCTGAGAGTTCAAATTGACATGCCGTCTGAAACACCTCCATAACTGTAGCAGATAGAACGTAATACATAATTTTTCATTCGCATAATAAACAGGATCTTCTAAACACCCACAGCTTTGTTCTTTATAATTCTTCCAGTTATTTGGCGGAGACGAGCTATATAGAGGTACATGTGCGAAGAATGTCCCTGGTTCAGGTAAAAAATTTTTTATCACACGAGACTTGTCGCCATGCATCGACATGATTTTTTGACCGCAACCAGATACATTTCTTACAAATGTAGGACTCCGTGAGTCTGGTCTTTACCGATTAAGTGATGTTTTATTTGTAGTTTATACAACCTGTTTTTCACATCTACTTTGCGAATCCTGGTACGTTCCACATTCGATTCGTTTCCTTGCCATTATCCGCGAAAATCTTCCAACTTTTACGTGTGGCTTCTCTTTTAGGACTTTCCTTTTATCTTGAATGTCGTAGAATGCTTTTCGAGTCGATTCTCCCTGGAGTTCTGAGATAACTAGGCTAGAGCGTTCCCACTTGAATTGCAGAGAGTAATTTTTTTTCTCGGACAATTCCGGCTCCAATTTCCCTACTCCAGAGAGATGAGAGGTTTGCTGAACCCAAAACGGTATCGAGTCAGCACCGAACTCGTGGTGATTGACATCGCTACCACTGAGCTGTATGCCGGAAATAGCTGTTTATGCTGTCCTAGCTGTTTATTATGCAGGCGAAATTTTAAGTGTTGAATTTTATCTGTTGAGGTTACGAAAGTGCTTGGCTGAGTAGACTGCATGTCGATTTGAGCGTTTCAGGCTGTGAAGATGGCGATACTGCCAAAACATCAGCTATTGTGAATTAATAAATGCTGTAATAAGAACACCGCGTTTGCTCATTAAGGAAACAGTGAATTGTTGATCAATGCCGACGTTAAAAGAAGGCGTATCTTGGGATTTGTACTATCTGTGTGCTGAACATTTTAGTTGTTTATTAATACGTTTATTTGCGGTAATCATTCAAGTAGCTAGAAGTATTTTGGCTATGTATGCCACCAGTGCGCTTTGTGATTCTGACACTTTGACTGTTGGCATGGTAGATGTTAACTGTATAAAAAGTCCATTGAAATTTTGGATCTGATGGGCGTAGAAGGATTTTCTCCATTAATTCTGTAGACACCGCTATTTGAAAACATATTAATTAAAAAAATACCCATTTGAACACTTTTGCTTTACAGGCTATTTTGTAGATGGAGATCCATGTAGTACTGCTTAATAAATTCCGATGAATCTTTTTTTTTACCGCGTGCACTCCCAGTAGTACATGACCCATGGTAGCAAAAAATGCGCACGTTTCTTCTTCCTTACCCATGGGAGTATTATGAAGTTACTTTCTCACTACCAGTAGTCTGTGGTGGATTACATCTATACATCGAACGGAACCTAATGATCCGTACAAAGTTACCCTCGGAAACGGTTGTTTGAAATTTAATATGTCCAGAAAGCGACATTATTGCATTTCTAAAGAGTTTTTTTCCTCTAGGAAAACTTGGCACATTATTTGTGGTAAGATATTTATTCAATGTATAAGGTATCGTCGGAAATTTTTAATCAATTTCCACAACATATATGGAGTGTATGTTATATATTTTCTCGGACGTGTTGATGTATTGTGAATACTCTGATATTAACCTTTTATTTTCTGCTTACTACAATTTTTTACGACAGGGTATGATATGAATTACAACCGCAACGATGCTGAGATATTCGCAAGACTTGGATCCTGGGCCAGATCGAACCACGATTACTCTTTTTGGGGACTAGCATATTACACTTTGTACCACGGAGGCCCTTTCTCTGCTATTCTTTCAGCTAGTTTTCTACATAACGCTGCCATCTGCAATCACCTGACATTAGTTTAAGTTGTTTATCACAGCAATCCAAGCGTATTCGTTGATTCTACGTTACCAGGAGAAAAAATTGTATAAGAGGAGATGACTGTTAATTTCACATAGTCAATTCGTCGTTTATCTGGTTTATTATGGACAAGTCTATTTTTGGGAACATTTTTAAGTTTGCTTGGTTTCATCATCTCTAAGTGATTAAATGGTGTACATTGCAGTGAAAATTTACAGGTGGCTGCTGATTATGGTGTAGTTCCCATTGAAAATATGGTGTCTCACCAGTTGATGAGAGATCAGATAGATGGCGAAAAGCAGATCATTCAAAATCCAGGGGAGAAGCAACGAATGGAGATGGAAAGGTTCACAATAGAGAAGCACGAGGTCTACGCCATTGATATTCTATTTTCCACCGGTAAAGGTGAGAAGCAATAGAGATATGTGTGCTTTGTTTGGCTTTTTTTTTTGTTTTTTGATTTGCAAGCATCATTCGTAGTTCCATTAATAATCTAATAACTGGAACGGGCATCATTAAAGTCTTCGTTCTATCTGGTCACTGTTCAAATATGGGATCTATTCGGACGTAAATTGCGCCACACTTTTGTTCGGAGTCGACTTCCGTCTAGTATATTTGGTGTGAAAGTAGGGACAAGTTCCTATCATGGCTGTACTGTATATGGATAGGTGTAATTCGAACTGTGCTTCCTAATGGAAACATGAAATTGGTTTTTAGCCTTAATGACCCAGACGAGTGATGAACACTCGCTTCATATTGAAGTTCGACATCAGAGAAGAATTCTTAACCACAATTACATTATTAAGGGATAAGAGTAGTGTTCTTTGCTAATTACCTAGCCTTGCTCTATCTGCCAACATCGTCTTGAACAGTTACATACTGCTAAGTTTAGGCAAAGCGAAGGATATGGATACTCGTACCACAGTGTTCAAAAGAAATGAGGATATACAATATTCGTTAAGATTGAAAGCTGCACGGGCTTTAATGAAGGAATGCAAAGATAGGGTAATTTTCCGTTTGTTTTCCTACCTTCTCTCATCATTTTGCTAAACATCTGCAACCGAAATGTGGTTATATGTTTCATTCTAACGGTGTCGAGGAAAAAGGGAGATATTTTGCCCTAATAAATGTTATTCCAAACAAACAATGGTATTTATTGAACTTGGTGAGTTTTCAGTTTGGAGTGATGCCATTCACTTTACGTGCTTTTGAAGATGAAGTGAAGGCAAAAATGGGAGTTGTTGAGCCTGAAAAGCATGGGCTTCTTCGTCCATATCAGGTGAATTCTTGTGTTCTTTTAGTTGGAGAATTGTGTAGTTTCATATCTTATAAGTTTGTGCTATAGGGATGGGAGGACTTTTGATAAAGCCTTTTACCTAGGTGTACTACGAGGCAGCTGGCGAGATGGTGGCACAGTTTAAAGCTACAGTGTTGATTATGCCAAATGGGCTGTTGAAAATTGCTGGGCTCCCTCTTGATATGAACTTGATTGATACTGATGCAAAATTGAAGGTAGGCCATCTTATGATGTTTGTGTATTGAAGATTGTAGAGGTTTTACTACTTACAATTGTTTGCTATTTTATACTAACAATCAACTTGAGTGGGTTAAACCTGTCAGCAAAATTTGGTCACTGCAAACACCGTGTGTTTCATTGAGGTCCATTTAAAAGTGATTTTTTAGACTATATATGTTTACATTGTTGTGTTTATTTTCTCGACTTAACAATTTCCAGGACGCTGGATTGATTGCTACGTTAAACTCACAGCTCAAAAAAAAGAAGAAGAAACCTGCAAAGAAGGACGTTCCTAGTATCACTGATGCTGTTCCAGTTGCTGAGCCACTAGCAGCAAAATAATGCTTCATATCCGAACTGCTAATGACTCATGAAGGTGATTTATCATAAGTGAGAGCTGTATGTTCCTATTGGTGATCTGTTAATCGGTATTTTGAGAATTTTTTTCGTGGTCTTTACGGTTTCACAAGTCCAACCTGGTTTGTGGCATTGATCACTCCTTTTAGCGGAGTTGCTTCATTTCATGTTTACGTGAATTCGGCTCACTTATAACTCGACTCACCGGATTGAATACCGCAGTAGGTTTATCTGTGGATGTATGTGTTAGCCACATTGTCACGTCCGGGTACACTTGCGTTGAGGATACCTTTCATACTCGCCTCAATTATTCGTCTTTTTTTCTTCCGAATGCCATCAATGTTGTGCTCCATTCACCTGTGACCGATTGTGTTCCTCGCTGATCCTCGTTGTGTTGCACATTTATACTGTTGGTCCCAGGTATTACTATTGTACTGTCGTTTCCAGTCGTTCTTATTGTTGGATGAACTTCAATATGTACCATTGTTTTAGGCTTACTAGCACATATGATCAACGACAACTAACAACCAATGCAAGAGCTATTATAATCGAAAGATTGCAAAGGAGGGTGTGTATATACGTGCTTTGAAGCAAACGGCGGTGGAAAGAGCCTTGTACTGCTTAGTGTGCCCCTTATTGTCATCACCTCAGGAATTTGTCGTTTTTTTAAAACGTAGTATTAATAGGAAAACATTAACATGGAGATGGGGATAGTGGTGTCTCATCATGCCTTGGAGTTGTGGGCATCTCAGGTGAATAACTGTGAGGAATGAATTCGTGACAAACTGCAGTAACTTTATGATTAGCAAAGAGATGTAAAATCGGATGAGATCAGAATGAGAGAACTGCTGCATGTGACCGCGTGTTGTGTTTTGCAGGGAATGTATACTGTTCAGGTCGTCACCTTTGGTGTCATAGGGTAGTGTAACTGTATAAATTATCTTTGGTTCAGTAGTGGTCGAGTAATTCAACTGAATTATCTTCAGTGGTCTTTATAATTATTTCAGAGGACAGAAGATTTTCGTCGTTGCATATATTAGGACAGTAGGATACGTTATACGAAGATATAGAAGGAATATGAAGACAAGTATAGTGTTAAAGCATGGGTTTCGTAACAGGACGTTTACATACAGTCAAACGAATAGATTCTGTTTGAATTTCGCCAAAAATCTGACTACGCGAATAACCCTTTCTCAATTAAAAACACAATCAGCACAAGGTATTGAGACGACCATGATCACAAAAGTTCTGTGGGGTAGAACTAAAGGATGATGCATTCGATGTTTATTTATCATGTAATGCAGTAGGGATGCATACAGCTTCATCAAGTGTGGTAGAGGTGGTTGAATGTCTGTTCGGCCTATACGATGGACTGCGACGTCTTACCAATGCTTCAGTTCAGTGCTGCTACCCTCCCAGACAAGTCTGGTACCAGTTTGTTAGACTTTAAGAGATAGGTGCCTTATGGGAATGCTTTCAATGACCATGTGAAGCACAGGGTACCTTTAAGCAATGAGCGAAAGTCTCTCCTATCTTCTTGTTTTGATTCACTAGTTGAAATACTGCATTGAATTTAGTGACATAAGAGATTTAGTTGCTTCACAACGTTGTCCAAAATGTTTAATGAGGTGATCAATCCATACAAAGGGAGTAGAACTGAAGAAAGATTCTTGACGTGCATTTGATTAGCCGGTACGCTGGACACGCCCATCGATTTCACTCTTCTTGGAAGTCGAATATTGACCTAGAAATCCAAAAAAAGGAAAAAACTTAATATCTGTCACTGTTTCTGCATTATTTTGGAGACAGTGTCATAGGAAGCACAACTTAGAGTTCAAGACGTATGGCATCAATTAGATCGTATTACCACTGGGCATTTGTGGTGAATACTTGTATAGATAGTGGTCCATTCACGCCCAACCCACCTACATATATACGTACTTGTATACACATCCATTTGATCGAGATTAGTCTTTCGCTTTTGAATGAAGAGTTTTCCTATGGTATAAAGTAAATTTTTTCGGAATACTATACATATTTTGAGAAAAAAAACCTCAACGACCGATTTTAACTAGGCCTCGGTGGAAATAATAATTTTCTACATAGTCGAGCTGACACGGATTTGATACAAAGGTTTTTCCAGCGGAAGTTCCGGCACCTTCACTTTCCTTATGGCCACATTGACCGAGTTAATGGCCCACAGCCGATCCTTGTCGCGATGTAGGTGTCCGCTGGCGCATCGAGTCGAGTCCAGTGGCGAGAGCATCGTTCGAATGGAGAACTTCACTCATCGATGTCTTTTTACACGGAACGGATGTTCATCGATTCCAGCCATCTAACATGATCTGCATTTTCGGCGATAATGTGTCCATGTGTCCTGTAGCAGTCAATATAGAGTTCAATTATATAGAAAGTAGTAGCTGAATCAGATAGAGAACTATTGGTCATTGCTACCAAGGTTTTATGAAGGGTTTAAGGCATAGCCACGCTACGTGCCAGCAAATGAAATACTAACTACTGCAGGACACATTGCCGACTCAAATTACGACACCCATCCTGTATGGAAGTGCATCGACCAGTGAACTTCCGCACTCGAGCGGTGAATCCCGTGCTGGACTCGACTCTGCGACAGGGAACACACACATTTTGACGACGACCACTTGTAGACTACCTGCTTGGATCAAGGCGATTCTGAGAAAGGCGAAAACCTAGCCGAATAAAAGTTCTTATACCAGCCTCGTGTCTGCTCAATCAAGCAGGATTTTTTTTTTTGCAAAATTCAACAACTTTCATATCGTCTACCTTTCTTCCATCCTAACGTCTTAGGAAGAACTTTATGTGAGTATCGATGCTTGAGTGGTAAAACATCATGAATTATAAGGGATCTAGTACAGTTTTCACCAGGCTCATTATATCCTACTATCGGATTAATTCCTTTCCTCGTAGTTCCTAGAGTGCTGGTGTAGGTCGAGCCCTGCGAGTCGGTAATAAGTCTACTACCTTGATAATTACCACCTAGGATCATAACGATCTCTGGTGGTGGTAGAGCGCAACGTCTGAGGTTGATTTTTCTACACATTACGATAATTTTTCGATTGTTGAAGTGTTTGAGGAGTTGAAAGCTGTTCAGTTTTACAGAAGATAATTGTGGTATCGGATTAACATTTACTGTCGACTTGTCTCTCACATGGCTTCCACTCACACGGTGCCGAAATAATGGTCGCTTCCAAATCTAGACCAACATATCTTAGCCCAAAGTGAACTTTATTGATTGTAGTAAAAAGGCTTAAAATTTACAGATTTTCGCCAATAACCTACACGATCTTTTGTTTCGCAAAGATGAAATCCTGTTTTTATGGTGGCGTGGAAATCGTGTTTTTATCGTAGTAGGTCGATCCTGGGAATTAACAACTTTTGTGAGTTTCTTCGTCGAGGCTCGTTTGTCAAAGATGAAAGCAACTGAACAAGAGGTCTTGTACCAATTCGAGCATGATGATGCCCCCAACTACGTTGCTAGAGGTTATGATTGCCGGGATTTCGGTTTACATTCTGGAAATTTAAATTTCCTTCCCATTTCATTTGGAGCTTCTAATTCCAAAAGCATTAAAAATCGGGTAGCAGCCTTGAAAAAGCATAGTTACTCCTAAATAGAGCAAAGTATGTTCCGTATTCTATGAAATTTGTATTCTAGTTATCGAAAATCACCAGCAGTTGAGAGAAAACCAGCTTCGGATCCTAAGTGCTAGGCTGTATAGAAGGTTTACAAAATGAAACTACAAGGATGATGAGATATGAGCATAACTCGGAACAGCCTCGAACACGCAATTGTCCTTTCTGGGAACACGTGTTAGCCACTGCACCAACCACCAACCGATGCTTTTTTGCCTTTTCATTAGCCAGTTTTTTAGCCTAACTGTGCTTTTAAGAGTCACCAATCAACGGGATTGATCTAGTTAGCGCAAATCGGCATAGAAACCAGTTAAGCAGAGACTGCAGTCGAAATCACAATGTTGTAGTCTTTATTTAACGCATATTCTTTTCCCATGACAGAGTACGATGTGAAATATTCTTCGGAATATCTTCTTAAAATTTAGATTTTTTTAGCACTAAAAATGTCAAACACCAGAGTGAAAATCTTATTTTTCAAAATTTCCAATGCACTGAGCATAAACGGCACACTGGTGATTATCGTTTTCGAAATACTAGCCTTGAAGGCAACGGAGTGGAAGGAATGTTTGCGACTTGCTCAAAGCGGAATTTGTTCTTGATTTTTACATCTTGTAGGCAAAGGTCAATGCGGCCAAAAGCTTGCAATCAAGTGACTGGGAAGCATATGGAAGGTGGTTAGAAGTCGCCTCCAACAAATAAGCAACATGTCCACTCTGGGAGAGCCTGGTAAGCTACCCTTGAGTATACCCAGCTTCCACGTTCAGAGCCCAGCAAGCTATATGTGGGTATCAAAATGCAAAACAGTTTAAAAAAACGGGCCTCATGCTCCTGACCCCGAAAGAGCCTCCAATTTCGCAGCGTTGGACGAGTACGGAGAGGTTATCTCAGAGCTAACGGAAGCTGTCAACTATGGTGACGATCTGTACCTACGATGCACGTACACTCGCATCCTAGTCCTCGATAGAAGACTTACGCAAGCAAGAAGGATAAGGTACGACGTCATCGGCCTGGCCGAGACAAGAAGACGGCAGCCTTTCAACGCCGTCTATGACACCGGAAAAGAACTGTTCCTCGGAACATGCGACAGTAGAGGAGTCGGCGTTCTCGTCAACACGAGTTTCTCCATGAACATCGATTCATTCGAACAACTTACACCCCGAATCAGACGTTGACGACTAAAAAGACGTGGATCAATTCCGGCTTTGACAATCGTCGTTTACGCGCCGACATCAAACTATGGCGAAGAAGATGTCGAAGCGTTCTGTATGGACTTGGAGAAGTTCTACAGAGAAGACCACACATTCTTCAAGGTCATCATTGGAGATTTCAACGCGAAGATTGGACCAAGAACAACGTCTGAAGAACGTTACACTGGAACCCATCGATATGAATGGAACAAACAAGGTAAGCGGCTATCAGAGTTTATCATGAAGACGAAGACAGTTCATGGTAACTCGCAATTCCAGAAGCCCCACACTCAGCGCTGGATGTGGGAGTCTCCCAATGGACAGCACCACAACGAAAGAGACCACATCATAGTAAATAGGAGGTTTTGCCTAACCAATATCGGTGTTGTCCCAAAATTCTACACGGGATCAGACCATCGTCTCCTTCGTGCAAGATTCTACTTTTCGCGGAAAGGAGAAAAAGCCGCTAAATTCCAAAACCGAAGTTCCAGAACCACCGTAAACTGGGATTGATTGATTGATTAGTCGGCTGTTGGGAAGATGCCGCTGTCGATAACATCGACGAAGAATACGATCGGCTCATTCAACGTCTTCACGCTAGCGCTATGAAAGCTGAGAGTACGAAAGTCACCCAGAGATGTCTGTTTCCGGAAACACTCGAGCTGATACGCCAGCGTAGAATCGCGCGAGCTGCAGGCAACCGCGAACCAACTCCCGAACTGGCAAAACAATGCAGAGAGGCGATAAAAGAAGATCTTAAAGAGAGAAGAGCAGCAGTAAGGGCCGAAGCTGCAGAGGCTAGGAAAAGCATTCGCAAAGCCCATCGAAGCTTCGCCAATTACAAGACCGAAATGATTGGTCTCCAGCGCCCAGACGGAACAGTTACAGCGTCCAAAAAGGAAATGGAGAAAATTATTGGCGAATACTACTCGGATCTCTTCGATAGCCAAGTCCACCTTCGGTCATATGAAAAAAGGAAGATGGATGTGTTGTACCACCGGTTCTCCCTTCCGAAATTCAACATACCATTTCGTCTGTGAAAAATCGAATAGCACCAGGTCCGGACAGGATAAACCAGAACACCTGAAAAATTTCCGCCAGTCCTCGTAAACACACTGGCTCGGCTCTTCACACGTTACCTGTCCGAATGCAAGGTTCCTAGTCAGTGGAAGACCAGCATGACTGTGTTATTGTTCAAGAAGGGTGACCTGCACCATATCGGCAACTATCGCCTAATCTGCTTACTGTCTGTCGTCTACAAACTTTTCACCCCACTCATACTAAACAGGGCTGACAGACGAAGGATAGCCATGTGAGCAAGCAGGGTTTCGAAAAGGATTTAGCACGATGGACCACATCCACACGGTATCAAGGCTCATTGAAGTATCGCGAGCGTACAAAAGACGGTTTTGTCTCACTTTCATCGATTTACTGAAGGTCTTTGATTCAATTGAGATAGAAGCAGTCTTGGAAGCCATTGATAGTCAAGGAGTCCATATTCAGTACATAAAAATTGTTCGTGAGCTGTACAAAAATTTCACAACCAAGATATCACCATTCTACAACGATTGACGTCAAATGAGAAGTTAGGCAAGGCGATACCATCTCACCAAAATTATTTACCGCCACTCTCTAGAACGTCATGCGAACATTGGAATGGGATAATATGGGAGTGAAAATCGACGGTCGATAGTTACACCATCTTCGATTTGCTGATGACATCGTCCTTATAACACCAAACATTAGCCAAGCGGAACGTGTGCTTGACGACTTTGATAAAGCTTGTAGAAAGATTGCTCTTCGACTGAATCTCATAAACGATGTTCATGAGGAACGGATTGGCCTCGTGTGCCCCATTCAAGTTCAACGGAACGAATATCTCCAAATGCTTCAGTTATGTCTATCTAGGTCGGGAAATCAATGTGATGAACACTTAGCTCCAGAACTGAGCAAAAGGAAACGAGTGGCCTGGGAAACTTTCAAGAACATCGAGGATGTAGTGAAGAGGACGGAGAACAGCCGACTCCGTGCCCACCTTTTCGACTCAACGGTACTTCCTGCTCTAACGTATGCCTCAGAAACCTGGTCGCTGCATAAGCAGGATGGAAGGTCAGCGTTATCGAACGCGCAGTCGAAAGGACAATGCTAGGAGTATCCCGTTCCACACAAGTAAGGGATGGGATCCGAAGGTCCGATCTGCGTGAACGATCAAAAATCAAAGATACCGTTCTGTACGCCAAACAGTCGAAGATAAGGTGGGCCGGACACGTAATCCGTATGAATGACAACCGATGGACAAGAGCCTTTAGTGACTGGATGCTTCGGGATGTCAAACGTACTGAAGGAAGACCAACGTCCCAATGGTCAGAATTCTTCACGAAGAGCCTTGAAGAAAGATATGACGCTCGACAAGTCCTTAGAGTGAGTGGAACCCACTGGACTAGTCTTGCACGCGACAGGGAAAAATGGAAGATTTACTGGCTCCCGCTCGAGTCACTCGACGATCAACGGGACTACAGGTGATACAGATGACACAGGTAGGCAAAGATCTTTGGATCATATTGTTTTCGAAATCGAATATTTTTATATGTTAGCCTAAAGTTGAAGCCCACCACCATTTTAATGTTAATTTAATTTTAATTGCGCTCAATGCATGCTAAACGTTGTCTGTTAATAACGATATGATTATTTCGTAATGCATTGATGTTTTACCACATCAGTGTTTTTTCTTTTCTAGCTCCATGGCGACATGAGATTAAACTGCATACTGTAATGAACAGCTAATGGGGCTTTTTGAAGAATCAAACTAAACCATAGTATTACCTTTAAATCGTTCAGCTTAAATTAGCTTGTTTTATAAGTTTTATTAGGCTGACGTTTCGACATCTTCGTCTTCCCCTAGCCGGTAATCCAAGTTGATGGTCTACAGACTTTCATCTTCTCGATGTGGTGTGTTTGTCGTTGCGCCGAGACGGATCCTCTTCAGTGGTACCTCTCGAATAAGACAACCTGGTCTAGTGATACTTTTTTTTAGAGGATGTTTTTTGACTGGTTGTTGACTGGTAATGATTTTTTTTCACGTCGACAGTCATACCTGTGACAGTCGGTTTAACAATAGCTATTAGAATAGTTAAATAATACTGTTATTAAACCGACATTCAAATGGATGGATTGCCGACATGGGATCATTACCAGTCAACAACCGCCCTCTAAAGAAGAGCATCGCCAAAAGAGGTTGCCTTATTCGAACGGTGGTCCAGTGAAATAGATTCGACAGTACGAACGACTGCGGACCGCTGACTCAGATCATCAAAGCCAAAAAAAATGAAAGAAAAAAAAATAAACGAAGACGTCGACAGCCTATTAGAATAAAAATTGTGTAAGGATCTCGTGTAAGTTGAACGATTCTAAGAGGTATATTCATTACTCACGCCGAGGTTACGTGAAAGTCAGTTTAGTACCATTAAGCTATTGCAATTTCATCTTTTTGGTTTCCCTCTATCATTTACCCATTTCCGCAACTTTTATTTTTTGCAAGTTACAATTAATGGCTTCTATATAGGCACTAAATGGTGAAATTAATCTTTTATTGCTTAACGGTATACTCTTTGTGCTATGTCACCGGTATTTTTATCATTATTCGTCAGTTGTACATCGAGTGTGCCGACAGTTCTTTTGTACCGACAGTGCAATGACCCATCTGTTCCGCAATTATCATTGATGAGACTGAAGACCACTGCCAACGACGATGCGCAGATACTAGCTGACCCTTGGGTTACCGTAACACATATGAATGACAAGCACCCCACTGCGACCGACCACGCCTACGATGTAGACGTCGGACCGCCGCTGAACGCCCTTCAGAAGTCACCAAGGTCACCACTACCGGTTTGCTGAATTAACTTTTATACACTGTGTTTAGGATTATTAGTATTGATATGGTTATGGACTCGGTAATACTATCAGATTCTTTTGGATAGTCTTTCCGGAAAAATCCTTATTCGACTTCAAGAACATAGGCATAACAATTGCTTTGATTAGTTAGATTTAGAGAGCTCTGATGAGCTGAACGATTGCACGCATGAATCCTCTCTTTGTAAAGAAATATTAGAAATTCTCTGATTATGTGAGCTTCCATCACTGACTGCTGTACCCGTATAACGAACGTAGGAAAATATTTTTCTGAAGGTAGGCTGGTGATCTAGACTGAAGACTTTACCTCTGAACTAGAAGAGGAAAATTCAAACGCAGAAAAATAGCGTTAGTCAGCGATAGAAGGATTTTTTAATATGATTAATAGTAGGTTTATCTTCTTTCATTTTTAGCTCATCACATCACATTGCTCTCAAGTATTCCTATCATTTCCGTTGTTCTAATTTCCTAAAATTTACCAGGTCAATAACATTGGTTGTAAAGGCCCCAACATCACTGACTCCTTTTGCAGCGTATAATTTGTCAACGAAAGAAGAAAATAGGTTCAAATAGATTAGCTTACTTAGTAGAAGCGAAGAAGAAGCGGCTAACCACATTGTACGACTACATCCCGAGATTTTCTGGTGCCTGCTTTTTTTGTTTTTTTCATCTACGAGTTGAACAAAATCGCTTTAGCAGATGAATAGAGAACAATAAATGCGTTGTCTAAGTTGAGATGATGCGAATTGAAGGTGAGAACGTAGCTGTAGTTCCGAAGATGTACTCACTTTGGGTTCTGGAACGATTGCCGATGCGATATCAACAACGTTGAGAACATCGTCACAAAGTAGATTTTCATCGCTTTGATTTTTGAGGTCTCCGTCCGAAGCTTTAAAGGTGAATCATATAAACTCCGTAAATCATTCCCAATGTATGAAATACCTCTTGTGCCCTAGATAGAGGGGTTGCACTTACTTGAAAACTGTGGAGTTAAGATTGTGATGTTCAAATAAAAGGTAGCACTTAGGAAAAGATATTAGATGTGAAAGCAGTTGACTTGAAAATGCGATGGGAGGTCTATAACCATATTACCTAAACCCTAAACGTTTTATTGGTTACTACTTTTATTGGAAATGAGCATTCAACCATTTACATCTGCTGTTTCGTGCGAGACGACCGCTCACTTTTTCACAAATGTACACACAACTCAATTGTACGACTAATTTGCGAGCTTATAAGACCATAGGGTTGAATAAAGTTCGGATCATAGCAGCCCTCGAAAGCCGGCGAAAACCTGAATCTATAGGCTCAAATATTCTTATCATTGTTAAGAATGAGTGACATCTGCTGTGTCATCTGCTTACGAATGCTCTGAATAGCGGACGGTTTGATAAACAGCAAACCAGTGGAACTGCTAATGACCCTCATTCATTTCCGCTAGACACATCAGTGCTTCACCTATGCGGTGATGTTTCTCTTTCAATACTCTGATGGTTTCAAGATTGTTGTTAAGATAATCTTTGATTCAACCTTTGATATGTAATAACTAGGTTTGAAGTTGTTGCACGAGAAAGATATCTGATTTGAACCACGCTGCTTTCCAGCATTTTGTTAGAATTTTAAATGACTCAATTTGTTTCGAGAGTAAAAAAAAAGGCGTAACTCCAGAATCATATTACATTACATTCGACTACCTTCGATCTTATAGTCACGAACAATTTCGCAGCCTATGCGATATCTCACCTTCAAAAGAAAAGCATTGTAGACGACCAGTGAAGGATCTCGTGCTCGGTTGCCCTAGGGGGTGGCCAAAATGAAGTTCAGAACTATCGTCCCATATGCTTACTGAGCGTGCTCTACAAATTCTTCACGAACTGTGTAATGCTAAGAACTTTAGACGAAGCGTAGCCAAATGGGAAAGAAGGACTCCGACATGAATTCTGATGCGTGAACCACACTCAAACTGTACATAATGTAATAGATATCTCGAAGGATTTTTACCACGCCGCTTCGTTGGAATAATAGAGCAGCTGAACCACTTAAAGGATTGTGAACTACTCAAAGAGCACTTATAAGATGTCTTTTACAATACAATCGTACACGCAGGATCCGATTGCGTTGTTCATTCAACATCTTCGAAAGTTCCCCATAACGATTATCGAAAACAAGCATTGTAAACGAAACTTAGACTGGCCTATCATGATGAGAAAGGATGATAGAAAATGGGCGAAGAAAACATGGACTGTGAAGTGGACTCCAACTCGATGCAATCGTCCTTCGTTATGATCACGTACGATATGGTCGACGTCTTCGTGGCTTAGTCAACCAGCTGCACTCGAGATTGAAAGGATTTACGAATGCCACGAAGTGGGGCTCGTGTGAGTCCCATGCTTCAAGAAAGCCAACGCCATCGGAGTTCAAAGAAACGAATGGAAAATGCACTAGGGCTCGCACCACTGATGAGAGCATTAATGACCTTTAACACCAATTTTTTTGCGTAGCTCAGTGTTCAAAGAGATCTTTGGTTAAATCGTATGCTCTGCTGCTACTCCTGCCATGCATTTAGTGTTTAACATTTTGGTGAAGGTGTTTGGCGGTTACTGAGTCTAGATGTGTAAGATTTTCTCCAAGTGACTAGTAGATGCATTGCTTACTCGAGTTTTGGTCACAAGTTTAAAGTTTCTGCATCCCATCACTGCAGAATTCCATTGTTTTAGAGTCTTCGGATCTACTGAACGTACTTTTAACAGGTGTTTGGCTATTGAAGGCTTCTACCACAGTTAGGTGTCAAGGTGTTTGAAAAGTGGTAGTCAGTTGGCGAGATGTCTGGTGAGTATGTGTAATGAAGGAAAGTTGTGCATCTCAATACCAGCAACATTTATAAATGTTCGTTATGCAATATGTTTGGTCGTTGTTATACTACAGAAAAGCTGCTTTTCGATTTATCAGTGGGGGTCTCAAACTAAGCTGTTTTTCTGCATTCTGTTTGCTTCTTGGTAATAATGCTCCACCTTTAACATTCCTTTGAGGTAAAATAGTTTTCGGAGGCCTTACAGTGTTCCATGGTGGTCAAAACTGTGCACAGTGCCATTTACTCGTCCCAGGATTCACTTCGACTTCCATATCACAGCGCTATAAAGAAATGGATCGCTTTAACAGAGTTAAATAGGAACATAACAAATGGTGCTTAGATAATTGCAAAACTCTGCACCGCAGGTGTATGCGGTGGGGAACGAACGCACTACTACCCATTCCGGAAGATGACGCCTTAACCACCACACCATGCGTGTTCTCCATTTTGCCCTTCTATCAGCTAGTTGCAATCCCGCGTTTTGCAAATGTCTCATCATCCATCATTGTGGTTAAAAGTAGTTCCTTTTAAACACCAACCGTTTTATTCTTTGTGAGTACTCCAGTTAATTGGTGGGGAAAGCCGCACATATTAGTAGTAATACATGGGCGAGGAATGTGCCTGGGTCAGGTCATAGAATGAGCCTGAGGTATGCCATGAGGTCACGCTTGATCACAAGACGCTCCTCCTTGCAGTTCTTTTTCGGATTTTTGAAATGAATCCAAAATGTTTTAAGGGTTTTACACGCTGATGTTCTGGGTTTCCGTGCTAGGAAAGTGACTTTTAGTTGAAAATCTTCTCCGTTATGTTTCTGTGTCCTAAGCGCGCCTACATGAGTATTTGGTTTCAATTTAGGTTTACCGACTAAGTGCTCTTTTAAGCGCGCGTAGAGTGGTCTACCCGTTTCGCTAATGTATTCTCCACAAATGTTTCACAAGAGACTAAGTAGATCGCACCCGAACTCATGCAATCACCAACTCTGCTATTAGCGCATATTTTTGCAATTTTTCGTTGTACACAGACAGACGGTCAGATAGCCGGTTACGAACTAGCTGGCGTCTTAGCCTGAAATCCGTCCCGTTCATAAGTTATCTATTGTTTTTCCGGCTTTTCCAGTTTTTCACACGTATGAAACGTTGTCCAAAACGCAAACCATGACCATCATTGAACTTATCATCATCTTCATGCTGTGCTTCGGTCAAAGCATTTACCGTCGCACCATTGGAATCGAGGCATTATGCTCAGCATTGTGTAATCTTTCACCACTGGTAGTAACTTATTACGCGCCGTTGCGTAGGATTCCAATTGGGTAACGAATTTTAGATTTTTTATGAGTGGCTTAGTTTCTATTTTTCACCAAAACTATTTGGAATCCACTTATCTTCGATTATTTTAATCTACTGATAGATCATTCGCTGCCAACTTTTGTGGTAAATGTCCGGTTTGCCGTTTGCTCATTTCAGCTAACCTCTCACAGTTCTGATTAACACTTTTTTTGTTGAGATTTCACTTTTGCATTTAAGCGTGTCGAAACAAAATCTTCATTCAGTGACAAAACTGTCCTTACACGCAGCGATAATATCTCAAGCAACAACTTCGGGCATATTATGTTTTGTGCTTTTATGTAAATTTCCACCTAAAAATTATATGTGAACGTCGCATTGGTTAATGAAAAATCGATCTACGTACAATTGATGATGAAGTGCCCGAATAACCTAATGAATATGCGGGCAATGTCGAGTGTTTTACGGTCGCTGACATAGATAAGAAAGGTTAGAGCAGTCGGCGTTGACCAGTTCCTGATGCAACCTGCGGATTTCATCGTTTGAGATGATTGAGTGCATATCTGGACTATGCAATGGCTTCCGGTAGCTTACCTTGTGCCAAGTCAGTAGTGCTAACCTCCTGGACAAGTCTGGTACCAGTTTGCTGACACCGAAATGATGGAAAAATGGATTATCCCGAATTATCGATCGATCTAATGTGTATTGTAGGACACCTCTAACTATTGCGCTACACGATCCTGAAGATAATACGAGCAATAATAAAATAGAAATCGTGCGAAACAGTGTTTCAACTTCTCATTTTCTTGCCTTAATCTGTGAATAAAAAATGCAAGCATATGGAGTAGATGTCATTCACCACACTACTGAGAAAGCGAATGGTCAGTCGGTTTAAGTAAACGTCGATACCAAACGTTTTGGTGTTCAGTGGGGATTGAAGAATATGACAATACTACCTAGCATTATCGTCTAGTGGTGGCTCGTAGAAAAATGTCCTGATTTGTAGTAGAATAGTTAGAACACCTTTCTTTAAACAGAACTATTCATCTCGTTCTGATTCCTCTTCGAAATTTTTTAACATAACCAAGAAGTTACTAGGTTTTTCACGTGATTAAATCCACTATTTCAGTTAGTGAAGCGTATAAGGAAGGTCTCAGCTCTCTTTCCTGTTGAAAAACTATTTCAAGAACAAAGAATTCTTCAGTCATGACGTATTGCTGATGCTTAGTTCGATGGTATGTTTCAGATGAAATTGACCCCACGGCGACATGAGTTGCTTTCGGTGTATCTGCTTGGCTTCGGCACGTTGTTCATGTATCTCGGTTACCACACACAGTCATTCATCTGCGAATCTATAATACATTCAGTGCATCTAGAAGATCCGCAAAGAATTTCTACATACGCTGGATATTACGGGTAAACTTCTACATAAAACGTGAATCCAGAAAGTAAAAATGTAATAGAAATAATACCACAGATTATTAGATATGTGCAAAACTCGGTACCTCAGCTGGGCTTGAAATCCGCGATCACTCCAATCCGATGCTCACGTACCATCCACCACACCAACCGATGAATTTGCCTGCCTTTCTCACAGTCACGTTTTTACTCCATCGGTGCTTTAAGCAATCACACAAAACTTCTATACTTCAAAGTTTCGAAAATCAGGTGGGCTGTAAACGTGATGCGTATGGACGACGAGTGACGGACAAAAGCTATTACGGAAAGCATTCCCCGTGATGTTAGGCGCACATCAAGAAAACCGCCAACCCAATGGTCAGATGATTTTGTTCGTATTTTTGTTGAGCAAACGCGAGGTGTTATTATTCTTTGTTCACGATTAAGCTGACGTTTCGGCGAATTTCGCCTTCTTCAGAGCCTGGAAAGGTCAAGTTGATAGCAACTCACTCGGCCAGACGCCTCCATAACCAAACAAAGAAACTCCAAACCAAGATTTCAATCACTTTGAACACAGCTTTGCACACTCACCGCTTTCTATGAGGTCTCCACTAAGTATGTCACGTAGAGACCAACCCCACAGAAATCACGTGGAAGTATAATGTGCCCCTCACATCAGAAAAGCAGTTTTATATACTGCCCTATATCACGCGTGATAATTAGGCATTCTTCCCTGCGGTTCATTTTCGGATTTCTGGAATTAATCCAGAGTGCCTCGAGAGTTTTTCGCGCCCGTGTTCTTGATTCGCGTGCGAGGATCGTGACACATACTTCGAAGTCGTCCCCGTTATGTCTCTGGGTCCTATGCGTGCCTAGTGGGGTATTTGGTCTATTTTTGCCGGCTAGGTGTTCTTTCATGCGGACACAGAGGGGTCTACCCGTTTCGCCAATGTATTCGTCACCACACGTCTTACAGGAGATCAGATAAACTATACCCGAGCTCATGTAATCACCGTCTCTACCACTGGAACAAATCATGCAATTTTGAGTTGCACATAGACGGTCATATAGGCGGTTACGAACTAGCTGGCGCTTAAGATTACTCGGTGGTATTTCAACTACGCTCACCGAATTCTCTAAGCCCGCCCTTCTTAAGCAGCGTTTTATAGCTGTACTTATATCATTTGAGATGAAGGGTAGGATAAACGGGACCCTTCTATCGCTAGAGTTGTCGTTTGGAGGCCTACGATTTCCTCTACACCTATTCTGAGCTACAGTTTCGTAGCCATTAGAAACGGCTATTTGCCGTGCCAAGTTGCGGGACTCCTCTCTCTGCTCTCTTCCCGTGCACACGTTGGTTGCTGTTCGAAACATGTTTCTTATAAGCGCCCTTTTCGTGTGAGAGGGGTGAGAGGAGAGGTAATGAACCAAGATATTTTTACTACTTGGCTTTCGGTACCACTTTGTAATGTAGCCATTTTCTGATAGATGAATTTGTACGTTCAAAAATGGAAGCCATTTTTCTTTCGGCTTTTTTCGGGTGAACTTGATATACTCTGACTGTGCGTTTAACAATTCAGAGTTTTCACGAAAACCCCAAAAGAATGATATGATACTCAGCGAGTCCCTTGAGTCAGCCTACGCGGCCCACGTGGCTGCTTTTGCGCGCGACAGGGAGAGAGGGAAGATTTACCGGCTCCCTGTTGAGTCACTCGACGATCAACATGACGACAGGCAACAGGTGACAGGTAGCCTGAAACTCCCAAAAAGTGTTTACATTGAAAACTTTACAGAGCAGTTACATTAAAATGCAATGCAAAAACAACTGTTTGAAGCAAATACTTTCAGTCAGGCTGTTCACTACACAGCATTTGCTGTCTCTAGTCTTTTCACCGCTTCGCTTCACCATTACCTCACCTCAAAGTGGATTCTAGTCTTTTCCACCATTCTTTTCGCCGTATATCATCTGGGGTTTTTCTATATCAACTCCTACTATTTTTATGGTTCACAAGTCGTGATGGGAATTGCATACTCATGTGAGTAATAGTTTTGTTAATGTGAAAGAACTTTTAATTTCTTCCTTTAACAGTTCCTTGAGTTTTATCTATTATAGAGCAGTTTTTCTGTTTGCTAGTTATTTGAAAACATAAGTAGAATGATATGAGAGAGGTAATCTTCAGTGTATAACAATGGGGAAGGCGCTTATCTGGCTGAACACTCATCAAGAAGAACTGTGGAGTCGAACACTGGAATTGAAACCGCTGTAGGACATACAAGGTCATTCGAGCTCAGCAAGTTACAGAACATTGTGATATATGCTGTCATAACACAAACTTTACGATTATCACTTCAAAATGCTGTACTTGTGTTTCAGCATGCTAGTGGGAGGCCTTGCATTACTGCTGATTTTCAATATCTGTCCCGATGAACGGTCTGAGAAGGTGTCTAATTTCCGCTCCTTTTCCGACAGTCAGATCAAGGTGGGATGCGAAACCTTTGAGATGTCATAGTAAAGTATCCAATGCATGAAAATACAATCGAAAAAAAATAGAAAAATCTCTTTAAGAATGCTGCACCTCACTTTTATTTAGGATAAACAGATAGACCCCAAAATTTGTAACAGTCTAGTCTAATTTATCAAAACCTGTTTACTTACTTGTATACTTGGATGGCCCGTCCTCACTGGTTGTGCGTCCCCGGCATAGTCTCCATTTTTCCGGAGAATTGCTAGTTTAGCCGCTGTGGCTCCCTGGCATCCCGATGCCAGCCTGGCCAAAGTCTGCCCCAGGTCTTCACCATCATAGGCAGTCGCAGCCCTTGTGGATCAGAAGATTTGCCGCCATGTGACTAGTTTGATACCAGGACGGTAGTTGTTCCTGGTATTGGCTTACTCTTGGCTGGGCTCACTGATGGTAATGTCGGACTCGTTCTCAGTTTGGGAGGCCTTGCTGCAGTGACGGAACCCCTCGCCGTAAATCGCAGCCCGACACACAGGAACGCCTCCTAGCCACGGTGAGGCGTAAACCGTTGGGAGGATTAAAGTCTATCATCTTGTATAATCCGGCAATTCGTGTTCACCGGTTATGCAGTTCTCAGTGTGATTCGTTTCCATTTGGTACCTTCTTTGTCGTCGTTCGTTGAAACGAGCACCTTAGCCAATAGGGATTTGGCGGTCAGCAACCACCGATGATTTTTATTCCAAGATTTACATCTATGTTTTGCATATGAATCCCACTGCAAGTATTTTTGAGCTTCAGAGGCGCGAAAGGTGGTGCGCAGACATAGATAAGGTGTGGTTGTTAGTCCCCGTGTCAGTTTCACAGCTTAGTGTTAGGAGAATTACGAATTAAAAAATATAAGTGCACTAAAATAACCCAACAGTTCAGTGATAGGAAGAAGTCGACATAAAACCAGTCGAGAGAAAGGCGGAACGAAAGACCCGTATGGTGGTGAACACGCCAGCACCCGAAAAGGGTAATTGCGTATTCGATGCTCACCGCAGACACCTGTGGTCCGGAGTTTCCCAAATGTCTTAGCATCATTGTAGCGAGTGACAGTTCATTTACAAGGTCTGGAGACGAGTTATTAAGTTGGGGATAGTTTCCGAATGTAGCTACGCCATTATGTTATCATGCCGGTTGCTGTTTCACGAGTCCTATACAGCTTGGGTAAAACATTTGTAATGATTCATTCCATGTCACAAAATTGTGAGGACTCTATATATTTCTCTTGTGAGTTCCCTTCTATGTGTTTTCCTCTTGTGCCGTTATTGTTCCTAATGCATAGTTCACGTACTATAGTCGAAAAGGTCGCCAAAATATTCTCATAATAATCTGAGTTTTACAACCACAACGTTGGTGGGATATTTGCAAAACTCTGGACCGCAGATGTCTATGGTGGGGAACGAACGCGCCATTGTCCTTTCCGGGGAGTAACGCGTTCACCACCACACCATGCAGGCCCTTCGTTTCGCGTGTCTCTCAGCTAGTTCTATCCATCTTTTTGCCATCAGCTACCTTTTTTCGTTCATTGTGATTTCAACTACAGCCGCAGCTTAACTGGGTTCTATGCCGATTTGGGCGCCCCAGATCAATCCCGCTGACGGGTGATTGCTGTACAAAGACCGATAGAAATAGCTGAGAGACAGTCGAAACAAAGGACCCGCATGGTGTGGTGGTGAACGCATTACTCTCCGGAAAGGACAATAGCGCATTCGTTCGCCACCATAGACACCTGCGGTCCATAGTTTTCCAAATATCTCAGCAACGTTGTGGTTGTATTTCGCTTAGTACCTTGCCGTGAAAATTGTAGTAGGCAGAAAATAAAAGGTAAAATCTGCGTTTTCCCTTCTATGCAGGACAGTAGTTCTCCGCCTCGAGTTTACCATCGTAGTCGACGACGCTTTTCCCTGTCAAGAAGCAGTGCTTCGGGAGAACAAAATGTATTGAGAAGTGCCCTACAAAACGGTTTTCCTTTCTATTTCGATTTTTTGTCCTGAACTTCTCCACCATGCATTTCTCCCTAGTGTCTTTTTCTGTTTTGGTATTGACGTCTTCTACGGAATACTTTCCTTTTCATAATGAATTTTTCATTCGGTTTCACTTTTTCGAAAAGACCATAAGCTGCGTATAGTTTGAAGTTTCCGGCTAACCTGGCTTATATTTAGTAAGATTTAATGAGATTTAGTCTCTCCAGGGATAACAAGGAAACACCTAGCTCATTCAGTAACTAAGGCTACGAATTGGCTTGGCAGTAAAACGTCGCGATGACCATGACATTTAAAAATATAGTATAGAGTTCCATAGAAACAACCAAACAGTGAACATGTTTCCGGAAATACATGACAACAGTCGCAACAGTCAGAGAATGGTCATTTCAGGCAATTTACGGCACGTTCTTTGGTCTCTCTGTAATGTCAGTGCTGATATTCGCCTTGCTTCCGACAAGGCAATACGATAGTATTGCTAGTAATTCACCACGGGTCATTCCGAACTTTAGAAATCACTTCGGTTAGTTACATAGGAATGAATTGAAACGTATTTTAACTTTCACGAAAGCTATTCTCAATGACTTTTGCAAATATTCACCACTACCGGGAAGTCTAGCTGAAAGAAGATATCGAGCCAAAAATAAACGGTAATTTAAAAAAGAGATGGAGCATTTCAAAATGAGACACGTGGTTCAATGGAGTTTTCTCAAAGCATGTATAAAAAGAAGCAGTTGTCTCTGTCAAGTGTAATTCTATCAATTTAGAATAATTTAAAAGCGAGCACTCCCTATTCGTCCCTTTCGCACACCACAACTCGAAGCACCACTTGCTCGAGTGATACCTATAGAAACATACTTTTAATATATGGGCCTTCTGTTTTATCGTTATTGGCTAGAAAAACGCCACCGGTAGTTCAAGAGAGTTTGCCTTGGCATCGGTAGTTCTCTTAACTAAATGAAAGCAAACTTTTGCTGAGGTTCGATGACCACTCAGAGAGGGAGAGAATGATGAACACATCGCTATCGATTACAGTTTGACATCGAAGAACACATCCCAATAATAATGAAACAGAAGAATGCAAATTTAAATGTATATTTTTGTATAAGCACAAATAAATAAATATGTATACATGTATGGGCTAAATTTTTGTAGAAAAATGAGGTTCGACCATATTCATCTAAGTGAGGTACAACCACAACGATGCTGAGATATTAGTAAAACTCTAGATCTCAGGTGGGCTGTGTACCCACGAATGCTCTTACCGAAGGCTTACGCGCTATCGACCACATCAACCAAGGTCCTTGTGTTGATTGATTTCTAATAGCATTGAGAGAGTGAAAAGGTTGCTGAGAGGAACGAAAAGGAAGAGTATTCATTGGTGTGGTGGATAGCATGTGAGCTCCTGAGAAGGGTGATTGCCGGTTCGATGTCCATCTGAGGTTTCGAGTTTTGCTCATTTCTCACCATCTTTGTGATTGTATCTCATGTGGTACACTACCACAAGGCGTATTCGTCTATGCTCGTCATTCCTGAGGTCAACAAGTTGTTTGCTTGAATTGCTAAAAAAGTAACAGGGTGCAATGAGTACAAATATGATAGCTGAATTGTATGGGTAGGGAAGGGTAGGAAATAAGATTGTGTTCGATTAACTACGCTGTAGAAAGCCGACAACTAACGCTACTTTCTAAAAGAAAGTAATTTTCAGTGTCGCTTGCTAAGACATCATTTCATACAAACATGATTCTTCTATTCTTCACCTTTTTTTACATGGGAGTTCTTGTCTCATTCGTTCTCGGCATTTACCCAACCACCATCTCATTTACCGCTTCCTTTGCTCGTGACGCCAACGTAGTCGCCCTTTACAGTACCTCAGCCGGATTGGCTGAGTTCTCTGGTGAGTGATATGAATCTTGATAATGATATCGTTCATTTTTATATGGATCTTCAATATTTTCAGTTTGAGAAAGTTCTTCTTTCATTTTCAACACTTCTTCGTGCCGCAAGTCCAATACTATAATACTTTCCAATTATACTGTAGAAGTTTATAGATTTAAAAAAGAAATCGAGGTGTGTAGATCGAAAGCACCACCCACGGAATAGGTCTTTACTGGACGGTCGATCGGTTATAGCCTACGCTCAACAGCAGTTATTTGATTATAAACACCTCTTATAAAATCTTATGCGCCACTAATATGGTATGTGATATGACTGTGTAAACATTACTGCAATATCACCGTTACAGTGTAACGAATCGTTTATTGAATTCTCACCGCAGAACATCGTGGTCCAAAGGGCAGATGATTCAGCAATATGAAGCAGAGGGCAACACATAAAAATGGGAGAGGTCTACAGATGTCTGTTAGGTAAAATGAGACACTGAAGCCAATAGCGAACCATCGATGTACTAGAAAAGCAGATCATTTCCGGCTATACAATGGCATCTTATTTTACACGTCAAGAGCCTGAGCTGCTCGACGAGAAATACAGTAAGGAATCAAATATCACGAATAACGAAGCGGTGAGAATTCAATAAACGATTCGTTACACTGTAACGGTGATATTGCTTGACTTGAGAGATTGAAGGAGGTGTATGAGCTAACTGTGGTCTCCGCATTTTTTGACAATGGAGAATTTTTTGTTATTGTCACAGCTTTAAACTAGCTTCTTAATTTCTGAAAAGTTCCAATGAAAAAAGTGGAACAACATAATGACGTATTGTCTTTCTAAACTCGGTCGTTTTTTCATTCTAAGCCCTGCCGTATGCTTTATGCAACCTTGAAGATGAATAAGGCGTAGCTTTCAACAGTGACAGTACTTGTTAGTGAATGAGTTCACGAAGCCGTATTTAGGTGTGTTTAATGCGCAGCGGTCCTTCCTTTGCTATTTTAATCTGAATATATAGTGGATCTTGACTTCATAACTCATCGTTTAGGCATTCTTGAAGACGATCTAATACGATAAGAAAGCGTTATTATTGACTGGGACTCTAATTGTCTTCCAGTTCCAGAATATCCATCCGTGTAGCTACACTCTGGCTTAAAGAACAGTTTATTCTATAAACAAAAAAACCTTAACGTATATAACATGAAAAACCGATAGTTGTTATATTCGCGTTGTCTACTTCAGGTGGAGTCTTTGTGCGTCCGCTCATTAAGCGCTGTCATAGCTGTAAACTGATTGCTACAATCGCATTGCACTTCTTCGTTGTCGTCACTGCATTGGCACTCATCCAGTTGTCAGTACCAGAACGAGCTACCATTGAGCCAACTGACGGAAACGCTATATGGTTTACTCCGAGGTACGTCACTGAGTCTCTAGTAGAAGTGAGTCTTTGTTCTTTAACGCATCCGACTAATGAGTTTTTAATCAGTTAGAAAATTAGTTTAGCACTCCGATTTTTAAACGATGACATGGTCAAAATAAAGACACTGGACATTGATGGAAGTATATTATTTACTAAATGTTCTCTACATCACATAACAGAAAACATATAATGAGGTTCACACAAGAATGGGTTCTAGCAAGAACAGTAAAGATGACAATGAAGTTGACTGTAGGAAGGATTACCGTATCAGGAGTATCAAGAAAAAGAGATAAACACTCTCTGAGTTGCAGTTGAATACTCTTTACTCATTTGAGTTAAAGCCCCATCACACGAGCCCCAAACTTGAGTCATTCATCCTTTATGTGTGCTCAGAAGTCATTAATCAAAGGCTTCTCAAACATACGTTAGCAATAGCAAACTATGAGTGCATAATATTGTGTGGAAAAGCGCTAGGAGATATAGCAGTAATATTTGAAGCACTAGTAGTCCATACATATCGTACAAAATAGGCAGATCCTACTAAAGTCCGAAATTCGGAATGACATGTCCAGTAGTAATATAGTGGGCAGTGTTAATGAAAAGGAAGCACAACAGGAATATGCAACCGGATAGATGTGCAAAATACCATGGCGTGTCTTGGGGGAATGTAGTTTCCATGGGTAAAATATTCCACAACGATTTACCACAAAGGCAAAGAATTCGCAAATATAGTTGTCTGAAGAAGTACAGAATATGGTTTATGAAATAAAGACTAGTCTCTATACGTAATAACCTTTTTAGAGTTTGGTTTCATCGTGGTACACTTTTTTTAAACAAAAAGTTGAGGTGCAAGGTGCAGTTGGAGTTTGTTCCTCTGCACAATCACATGCAGCGAATTCATTGTCTTCGATAAATCGAATGCTTAATGAGTAGTAGACCCTTGAGACTTTCTATGAGGTGCAATTTCTCCTACCGTATAGGAAATCTCAAGGCAGCAAGACACTTTATGAGGCATGTATGTAAGTCTCTCTATCTGGAATGTAGACGAGGACGAACTATCGCATTTTTCGCATTCTTACGATGATTCAATTATGAACATTTCAATGAAAGCAGAAGAACGACCAAACAAATAATAGGGCCAGAACTACACTTGAGTAGAAACCATTAGATTATTTGAGCAAAATTACACTGTTCCCCATTGATTTAAAAGTAAGAAACACGTGATAGCACACCAACTAGCATATTTGAGAGAAGATTCCTGTTGCGTAAGTCTCAACGAAGAGTCATGTCATCGCCAAAGAATTATCACTCAAGTGCTAAATATCGCAACGTTTTTCAAGAAGATTCCATTGCAATATCACCGAGACACTGAGGAAGATCCAAAGAAATGCATGACCATTTTAAACAAAACCATAGTATTCATGCCGCGAAGACCCTGATCTTGGCAAAGCGCCACTTTTTCAACACCACAGGGAACATATTGTCAGTGGTGAGAAATATAAATCTACACTGGTGTGATGAAATGTAAATTTTGCAGGCATCTGGAAACTACTGTCAAAAATGCGGAATTGCATTATTGAAGTCCTCTATGAGGTTTGCTCAGCGAATAGACAGGGTAATTTCTACAAATAGACGAAATGGAATGACCCACTGATGTCTGTCACTATCGTAATGACAGTGTCGGCTATTTCTGCTAGAGAATCAAGAAGAACGTTAACAAAAAAAAGCTTCGACCAGTTTTAACCACAGTAGGCATGTAACCTTACAATTCTTGTGGGGAACACTGGTAAAAAAGCTGAGAAAAATGCAGAGGAAAGGCCTCTGTGGCGCAGTGTGTAATTCGCGAGTCCTCGGAAAGGGAAATCGTGGTTCGAGCTAGCCCGGGGTCCAAGTTTTGCGAATATCTCAGCATCGTTGTGGTTGATTTTTAATAATGCCTTGCCGTGAAAAATGTAATAGGGAATAACTAAGGAAGAGAACTGGTAACAAAGTTCTTCATAACTGGATATTTGGAACAAAAAGCTTACGGAACAATGAAACGATCCCTCTTGCACATTATCTGGTTTGTCTGCAAAACCCCTATTATTCTAATGAGGGAAGAATTATTGCACGACAAGTACAGCGCTTCAAAGTGTTCTGTGTTTCGAAGAAAATTTCCGAAAACATCAGTATACGCTATATCTTCACACAGCCGTAGCTACAATCGAATGTAACCGCTTCTATGATTAGCTCTCACAACAGAACATACAATTGGAACGAACTGCTGACCTCAATGTCACACATCAAAAACATCGTGTTTGTAGGAATTCGGCTATAGTTAATTAACAGAGATAGATCCGTTTTTTCTTTCCTTGCCTTTTTGAACTTATAGATCAATTCTAGTCGTACGATAACCTGTGTCTTCGGTTATTTGGTGGGTTTGGCGGACTTCACACTGACCATGACAAGGGTCGTTATCTGCCAGAAAGCTGTGCCACAGTTTCGAATGGAAGTCTTCTCTCTAACTAGAATATACCAGGTGAATATAATTCATACCATAAATAGATGATTTTCGGAACTAGCCAAAGAAAAGGAAAAAAGCAACTAGGATTTTATTAAAACTAGTAGTTTGCTGGAAAGTTTTGCCACACTGCGTCAACATGTGCTATATTAATTTGTCTAAGAACTTTAATACTCAAAATAACGGTTTCTACCAGAGGTGATCGTCAATGCTATCGCCGTCGTTGACATCGCGGAAAATATAGTGATTAAAAGGCGTGATGTTTGTGAACTACATTAGCTGCAGATGGGATTTCTGTTCAAGAGTAGTTAATATGTTGTGTTCCCTAATGCACGTCGAGCGCTATCACTTACGGTGCATGTTTGCATACATGTCGTACCATGTATGGCATGAGCCAGCTTCTGAAATTCATTCAGTCCTTCAACAACACTCACAGATGTTTCCATTTTTGATCCACAGAACTCGACTTATGTAGCAGTTTGCAACTCCTTCAAAAACGATTTTTTAAAGGGAGAGGAAAAGAGAACTCCAAATGCGAGTCGCGCTACTTTACCACTGAACAGTGTTATATTAAATTCTAAAGAGCTGTACGATAACCACACTTAGTCGTCAATTATTTTTAAATCAATGTTGAAGACGAACTGGAGGAATTATGTGACTAGTTCATCCTTTTCCAAGAGGAAAACGATGAGATGTATATGATAGCAACATCAGCAAAAAGCACTTCAGAAGACAGCCCGAAAAGGAACCATAATCTGGAACCGATGATGGAAAAGTTCCATTCTGTTTTTCCATTCCACAATCCCCGATTCGGACTCTGAAATCTTCCGAAAAAAACCTCTTCCAATTCTTCTTGATGAAATGTGCAATCCAGAGAACATTATAGCCGACTTCCTTCGTGTTGAAGAAGAAAACTTTTGTATGTTTTTTGCAATCGGAATTACTAAGCGCAGTCATCGCGCAAATGAATGAATGGATCTTTTCAGCCCTTATTTACTTGTTGAATGCACTCTAGAAGCTCACTACTATCTCTTCTTTCAAATCCAACAAGGAATTGGATGAAGCTTAACCAGCTGGGCGGAATTTACCACGTACAACTCATCCAAATTTTTGTTTTGCGACCATTGACGCGATGGCCAGAGAGGTCTTCGTGGAAACCTAGAAGGAAGATATGATGCTCAACGAGTCCCTAGAGCAAGCAGAATCCACTGAGTTGCTCTTGCTCGCGACAGAGAGAAATGAAATATTTACTGGTGCCCACCTGAGTCACTCGACCATCAAAAGGACGACAGGTTATGTAGGTGATCGATGCATTTTACTTCCTACCGCCACTTGCCGAGCAGGAGTTGACATTTCATACATGAGGACTAATAGCCAACTTCACCACGGTAATCTTGGTGCACCATGCCAATACATCAGATTAGAGAAGCGCGTCCAACCAGTGTGCAACAATTTGCCAGATACGTTTGTTTAACAAACCTTAGTTTTGGTAGCAATGTCTTCATCTTAATGAGAAGAACAAATGAAGCAGAGAGAATGATCAGTGAGGCCAACGAAACGGAGAAAAAGATATGAATAGAGATAATTGAGAATAATACCTAGTTCATGGGAAATACACACTGATTTGGAAAGGATATCGATATAAATGGTTCTTTGGCTAGGATGATCACGTGCACTGTGTACTCAAGCGTCCAGTTAGCATAGAAAATTAACGATGAATTGTGCAGAAGAAAGTGATCAGCATGGAATTTTCAGAGAGACCATTGACCAACTAAGACACAGACAACTACACAAAGCATTCATAGAAAATTTTCCACACCAGTTAATTAGTACACGAGAAATACATCTACTTACAGCAGCCTAATAAGCTGTTGCTTAGTTTCATGCTTAAAAAATCTTTATTTCTTTTTTTCAGGAGTACATTTGTTGAAACATAGTTAGGAAAAAATTTGGCAATACCTTCCTTGGGTAGACAAACACTAAATGTTGTTCGAGGATCTACTGTGTGTAAGGAAACATATGCTCGGTATTATGAAAAGTCATTAATGTCCGCATAGTGTGGTGCTCAGAGGTGAGCTGCAATACACAGTGGTTCGATCGCGCTACCCTGGCTCGCCAACCCTTCGATCCCACAATTGTCGGAAAATTGGCGCCAAACTTGTCTGGGAGGATAACAGCACTGACTCGACAGATCAGTAAGTAATCGAGAGTCATAGTAAAGCCAGATATACATTTGTCCACCTTTACGATGCTTGAAGAAGCCGAATGGAGTGCCCCTCAGGAAACGGTCAAAGCTGAATGCCTTATCTTTTATTGGAACTCTTCGCCGTTCACATGGCCAATTTTGGAAGGAATGCTACGGGTGTCAGATTAGCGTGCCATATCAAACGGATTCCAGATGTTGTATATGCTCATATAAATATTAAAAAATACAGGTCACGAGTAAATTTCCACGTTTCAGTGTATAGCTTCGTGCATTGTTCTTTTTCTGTCACCGTACATGACAGTAACCGCGTGGACGATCGTCCTGTCGACTAGCCTTCTAATTGGCACCACATGTCTTGTCGTGGTGGTGAGGAGAACGAATAACTCTGACGATGTTGTATCTCCTATAGAGCACATAGCTACGATGGAAAAGAGTAGCGGGACAGATAGCATCTAGGTCATCTGGTGTATCATTGCAATTTAAGTCGTACAAGTGGGACGAGAGTTGATGAATGGAATGGTTTTTTGTACAATTCGAAAGTTTATGGGCTTGATTTAGCATGCAAAGCATAGTATTAACAGTTTAATGTTAATACTGTTAGTTTGCATGATATTTTACATGTACAGATAACATCCCAATCTTATTTCACTTACGCGAAGTTCTTAAGAAAACATTTCTCTTCAAAATAACCGTTGAATGAAATTCAATAGCATTTGAATGTCTGCCTGAATCATGGATAGAACGTTGTTAATTCTTAAAAGAGCAGCGACCTAAATGTTCCATTTCAACCTCTTGATCACCATTGTTGTTTACATGACGGTAAGGAACGGTAATTTCACTGTTTCAAGAACGGTAGATGCAAAATGACCTCGACCATTACTTTGTTAATTGTGATTGAACCGATCCTGTTCTTCACATGAAGTATCTTACTTGTTTTTCTTTTGAACTATCCGTTATTTCATTGTGTATTATTGATTTATTCATTTAAGTGATGCAACTTATGCAACTTACTTAAGCGATTTGAATTTCCCATGTTCTCTTTTGAGTAAAAGTTCTGGGCGTGTCTCCTCTCCGGAACTTGTTCATGTCTTTGTCCTGATATTTTTGTATCGTTGCTGACTGATCTGAATTTATGAATAAATAAAGTATGAGTAAAAAATGTGTCGCTCTATGAAACTGTGACGAAATTTTTAGTAACACAGGTATTTAAGAGATCGAATAGATCGAACCACTCATAAATGTCTGCAAAAATCGCTTCGAAGTTGGCATAAGGAGCGCTACTCCGTTAACTTCACTGGTATACGCCATTTGCTTGAAACTGAAATGCTTAAAAACTTATTTTGGCTTCTACATCGTTCACCCCATCTTGACAACTGTTACGTGAATGAGGAACTACGAATCCAGAGCGAGTCGTAGACGATGCGTTTCGTGAAAGAACTTGGCGGTAAGTCAACCAACAGGTATTCTCGCTGCCAACAAATGCCATGAACAGTTGTTGAGGGGCAGATGAGAGATGAGAGCTTAAGACGAACATGTCGACTGACGGGGATGATATGTAGGAAAATACAGTAAGATAGTATGTCTGCACGGAATTACCGCTGTAGGATAAAAGGCTCGCAGTTCTCGATAGGTATCTACGGAGTCCAAGGATTTTTATTCCAATCGATGTTTTATTATGTCGCCAGATATGTTTGTTTTGTAGCTGATGTGGGTGGTTAATTTTGGACGAGCATGAAATTAAGCTGATGAATGCAGTTGTCAATATGTTAAAAATAGTTGCAACTGACGTAGAAAGAATTTGAATAAACACAACCGAAACTTAATCACGAGAGATTTGATTGATTTTAAGAAAAGTGATGGCCAATTTTGATATCTACATTTTTGCTCTGAACCATTTTAAAGGTCAATTGTAGTCAAATAACTCTGCATATTCTTGTTGAGCAGACGCGATTTCTTATTACGGCAAAGCAACGTCAAAAGAGGGGTTGGGCAAGGCGATACCATCTCGTCAAAATTACTCAGCGCCACACTCAAGAACGTCATGCGGACACTGAAGTGGGATAACATGGGAGTGAAAATCGATGGTCGACAATTACACCATCTTCGCTTTGCTGATGACATCGTTTTTATAACACTAAATATTAGCTAAGCGGAACGAATGCTTGCCGACTTTGATAAAGTCTGTGGAAAGATTGGTCTTCGACTACACCTCACAAAAACGATGTTACGCTCATCGGAACGAATACCTCCGAATGCTCCAGTTATGTCTATCTAGGTCGGGAAATCAACATGCTGAACGACGTAGCATCAGAGCTGAGCAGAAAGAGACGAACGGCTTGGGGAGCTTTCAAGAGCATCGAGTTAAGAGGAAAAAGAACATCCGACTCCGTGGCCACCTTTTCGACTCAGCGGCACTTACTGCGTTGTGCTCATGCGTCAGAAACCTGGTCGCTGCGTAGGCAGGATGAAGAATTACTCAGCGTTATCGAACGCGCAGACGAAAGGACGATGCCAGGAGTATCCTGTTTCACACTAGTAAGGGAAGGGATCCGAAGCCCCGACCTGCTTCAACGATCAAAAATCAAAGATACCTTTTTGTACGCCAAGCAGTCGGAGATAAGGTGGGACGGACGTATTGCGTATGAACGACAGCCGATGAACAAGAGCCGTTAGTGACTGGATTCCCTGGGATGTTAAACGCACTGTAGGAAGCCCACCGCTTCAATGATCAGAGTTCTTCACGAAAACCCTAGAAGAACGATATGATGTTCAACGAATCCCTAGAGCGAGCAGAACACACTGGACCACTCTTGCACACGACAGGGAAAAGTGGAAGATTTACTATGGAGCCCGCGCGAGTCACTCGATGACCAATGGGACTACAGGTGATACGGTAGGGCTAACGTTTTGGTGGATTTCCCCTTCTTCAGAGCCTAGAATGGTCAAGTTGACTGCAATCTGCCTAACCAAAAATTAAAGGATGCGCCATGCATTCGACTGCAATAAGTATCGTTGGATGTGACTGAATGCACAACTGGCTTTACGGTGACTCGCGGCGGCCTACCGATGTGTTGAGCCAGTGCTGCTATCCTCCCAGACAAGTTTGGTACCAATTTGCCAACCCCGGAGGAATGGAAAGCTTGTTGGGCTCCAGGATCGATTCCACGTGCGTGCTGCAGTGGCGCTTCCAACCACTGCTCCACACGCGCCCTGCTGCTTCCGTAACCACGAATAATACTGATGCTTGTATGTTTTTCCATCCTTTGTAACCTAAAGGTGCATGTTAACAGTATGTATAGCACTATAGGAACGTAGCAATCTAGCAATAACTTCGTTCAATGAAGAATGAATGAGTTCGAGGTCATTCTTGTTTTATATTCCACTCCGTCTCCATATCCTTCGAACCACGCGCTCACGTGTAGTGTCGTAATTTCTGGATTATCCGTTAGAGGTCCAGTTTTGGGCAAAGGTCAAGACAACGTTACGGGGTAATCAAATAGTGGTGTTACCATATGACAGTTTATTGCAACAACATCTAACAAATTCTTCCTTAGTAAGTTTTTGAGTTTCAAATGCTTTCGTTTTTTTCCATAAATGCTGCTAAGCGAGTGAACCTTTGTTAAAGCCTCTTTCTTCGTTCTTTCTTATCCTCTCAAAAAGTGTTGTCTAACGAACAGCCATGGCCACTATGCCATCTGTTCTCTATTTAATGTAAGGGCTTGTGATAACTTTTTGTTCGTGAAATAAAATAAAATAAGATCTCTCGGCGTTGATCAATTTCTTACGGATCCACTATGCATTCGACTCCATTATGTATCGTTGGAGGTGATTAAATGCATATCTCTGGCCTTTACAATGACTCGCACTGGCCTACCGATTTATCGAGCCAGCGCTGCTATCCTCCCAGACCAGTCTGGTACCAATTTACCGACCCTGGAGGGATGGAAGGCTTGATGGGCCATGAGTGCGGGGATCGATTCCACCTGTGTGTCGCAGTAGCACCTTCAACCACTGCTCCACACTCGTGTTCGTGAAATAGATGAATAAATTAATGTGAGACTTTAATGAATATCGCTGATAGTACCTTTAATGTGCGATATCTCAGCTCAATGTAAAGTTTAAAATCTGAAATAATAACGATTAAAATCCACATATTTTTGCCAACGTGAGTTAGTTGCATAAATTTCAGTAGCTCTAAGTAGATGATATCGTAAAAGTCAGTTTCGGTCTCAGCTTAGTTTCTGAAGCGTCCTTGTACAGGAAGTTGTACAGATACTTGAAGTGGCGGCTGGCGAGTGAGCGATTTAGCGAGTATGGTGGAAGTGGCAGCGTTTCGTAGCCCATGTTCGTCAACTTCTGCTGCGTCGGCAATGTGACGCCCGGCCTCGTGTTCACGTAGAGGATTGCTCCCTTCTATTAGCCAGAGAGGGTGCATATGTTGAATTTTCTGTCGCATTTCGTCGACTTTTTGGACGTACTCCGCTTATTTGTTTTACTCGGACGTAGGAAACTGTGATGGATAAAACTCGCTGTGGACCACCAAACGGTCAACATATTGTTCTACTGGTGCAATTTCTGCTTTGAGAAGTGTTGCAGAATGTCAATGCCATCCAAGCACTGAGCAAATCACCGCCAGTTATTATGAAGGGACCATTTCTCGTTGCACATCACAATACGGTCGAAAAATAGATCGTTATTACTGTGCAGAAGTCTTGGCGATACCATGAAAGCGGCTTCATTTCCTGACGTTTAACTCGCTGCACTCCTTTGTCGAGCTTCTTCCACTTTCCGATTATCTTTAGATGCTGTGAAACATTTAGGATTTGTGTGTTTTTGTGAAAGTTCAGCCGGACGTCCGTAACCTGGCTCATCTTCAGGGACGAATTCATCACAAGTATTTTAAGACATCAACAAAACTTGGAAGCTCAGGCGGATTTGATGATTAGAAGTACTGTCTAGGAAAAACCCATTCCACAGTTCCAGTAGAGAATATAGAATTTTGTTGGTTGCAAGAATGATACTTATATTAATCAATTGCCATCAGCTGTTTGTTGAACCGTTACTGAGAAACTTACAAACCACTCTAAAAGATATGTAGCCGAGATGTAAAAACTGAATTCGTATGCGACCTGGCTCCAATGCGAACAGCAGCAATTCGGCCAGAGAAATGACTACAGAAAGCTTTATAAACCATTTACATTACCCAACAAATAAAACTGTAGTAATAACACCTGCATACGGACTATATGAAATATTACAATTGAAAAAATATAGCGTCTAAGCCTTATTAAAAGAACCACCACTAATTTGAAGCTTTACTCTATCCACTGATTTAAGAAATCGGAAATTGTGTCAGTGTCCCACTTTTCGATGTTGAGAGTTTGCTTCGTAACGCCATTTGCATCCTGAAAATTTTAATGCTGGCGTTCTTAAACCATTTGCACGGTTGTAGTGTTTAGATTATATGAGGTTAGGGTAGAATATCCTGTATAACCCTTCAAAATGGAATTGTAGAGCAGGAAACCTAGCCAGTATACAAAGAAAAAAGAATTAATGAGCAAAAGGGTTTGGAAATAATGTCGCCTTGTAAAACGGTCCTGAACTATCAGAATAGAACCTTCAAATCATTTGAAAGCCTTAAGAAGTAACAAATTTACAGATTATCAAACAGACGTAAGCATGCTTGAAAGGGTGCTCACTATGCAAATGATATGTAGGTTGATTTTAGTTTAAGATTAAGAGAACAACTTACTAAGTATTCTGCTCATCGACGTGACACTTCAAACCTCTTAAGAAAGGGAGAACCGCCGAAAATTCAACCATGGTGAAGTGGTTGCCAAATTTAAAACTCTCGTAAGCAGCTAACACGTAAGGACCTCGCAAGGCAACCATAACTACTACCACCATAAGGCTATTGAAGATAAGCAGTGAAAAGAACAAATAGTACCAAGTATATAATCTTCTTCTTCTTCTTCAACGAAGAATACTCATTTGCAGTTCTGGCGCAACACATGATTTTAAGAGCCTATACGACTACGAAACGACGCGTACTTTTTCGTTTTTTTTTGGAGGGGGTGGGGATATAGCAAATTCATTTTGCGCGTCATAGAGGTAACAGAATACGCACAGTGGATGTGATGACGAATATTGCAAAAAAAAATTACCTTTATAGTTAAGTATTCCATCAACCTTTCAACTTTCAACGCGAATAGGAAACTCTAATGACACTTTCCACTACGTCGCAATCAAACAAAAAGAAATGCGAAGATAAAGTGTTGGAACACAATTTCCATTTGACTTTTTGAAGTAACCTTGATTCTCTCGATAGTGCCGCACTCATGATAACATGTTTAACAAAAATACCTTTAAGATGATCTGTGGGCGAACTCCTCTAACGTGACGAACACGTACTTTACCACCCCACTGAGAAGCCATATCTTCCCTTACAAAAGCTAAAACGAATATCGTTAGCAGTCACAAAGTTCATTAACTCTATATCAAGATTTTGAGAGAAGCTGAATACAACAGTCTCACAATCTTTCAAGATCTAGTGTTGGGTACAAAAATAAGGAAAGTAGAAAAAGCCGTAACAATGAAAGTAAACCACACCTTCAACTTGCGGAAAGCGCCCAAGGTTACATTCACAGACCTCGATCTGAGCCATGGGATATTTCTGAAACGCAAAATCCTCATCACCTGTCCTGCTAAAAACTACACAAAAAGTTGAATTTAGATCAAAGACGACCAGTGGTAACAAGGATAAGTAGAAAGAAGGAAATAAATGATTTGCAAGAAAAAACGCTCTCTCAAACTTTCCTGGAAGATGCAGTATCACCGAAGGGCCCCTCCACCTTCCTTTTTCATCATACACTTCATTTCATTCTTAACGTTCACAGTTCCTAATGTTCTTTGTTCAAGCATCTTTTTTCCCTTTAGGACTGTCCACATCCTCAAACTAATGTGCATTTTGCAGAAAACAGACTCTGACCCATCGACTGCAAGAAGCCTTAAAACTACAAAACTGGTAACAGGTAAAGGAAATATTAAGGCAAAACCTTTTCCAAACTCATGAGGAATAGGATTAGCGAAGGACATGTGTCAGTTAAACATTCTGAAGAATTTCAAGGATTTCCTGAAAATCTCCAGGATACGCAGAGTCCGATGTTTAATAGTGTGATAAGACACTTGCAGCTAGAGCTGCATCTCGACAACCATCAGACCATCATCTGTTCCGATTACGAAACTATTCCAAAAAAGAAAAAGTGTAAGGACTTCCAGTGGAAATCTCCTCTGATTTTCATCGATAAATATGTCAAAATTGCACCACAAAAATGGATAAAAGGATAAAAGGATGAAATAAAAGAAGGGAAACTGGAGCATAACCATAGTAGTATGAGTACTCCAAAAAGATATCCTGCGATAGAAGCTGGAAAACCTAAACACTACGAAAAAAAATAAATTGACACTAACCTCGTGTTCCAATTCCTTCTCCTTTGAACAACATGACATACAGTCGCTCATCAACATCTCCAGGTTATAAGTACCAAGTTTTTCACATGAAGAACACTGAAACATCCCAACATCCAAGGAAGCAAGTTTGGAAAACGAGAAAAGAAAGGTGGGAAAAACACGTGCGAATTTCTGCGAGTTTTTCCCGGTACTCGGAAGTCAAACACTTACGAAGGCAAACAACTGCTCAATTACTACCGCAAAAAAGTTAAGCAAACGCTCTAAAAAAAGTTTTAGAAAGAAAGGTTTACCTTTAGGGTTTCAGGAAGGAAGCCGAGGCTGCTGCATTCTTCCAGTGGAATCTTGTATTCTTCGATCTCTGCATAGCCCACAATACAGAAAACAAAATTCAACAAAACCCGCATGTGGTAGAGTGGGTGACTTGTGGTGGGACTGATGAAGTTAATAAATAGCTGACTTATTAGTCTAAGACAAATCAGAAGGCATTAAGTTACCAAGCTTGCTTTAAGACTTCAGTTTGAACTCACAGTCGACGTAGACTTTTCGATGCTGCTTGTGGATTGGAGCGTTGTCACTTTAATGGAGCACAGTTTCTTAAGACAAACACGGAGAAATAACAAAACTACTTTCTATCGTTCCGTCTAATTCTCGCCTCTGGTTAGATTTCAAGGATTTTTACGAAAAATTTACTATATCTGTCAAATTTATGCGATAGGTACAATACTGCGGCGGTGAGTATGATGCTGTAACAGAATAGAGTGGTATATAGGCAGGATTCGATAGGTTATCTATGCGAAACCACAAAAGTCGGGGAAATCACGATCTCAGATGACTGAGAAAGGAAATATTATTGCAGTTTCCATTAATAAGTTCAGTTCCTCGGTCGGTAGAAGCACAACGGAGGGCATTCATCACGATTCCTCGAGTGATGGTGATCAGAGAGTTTTGTGGAATCAGTCAGCGGAGAAGCATCATTTCGCTCGCACTCATAAGGACCTTCGGAATTCAGCCTCGTTGAGCCGTATCAGCTCCTGGGCAAAGGGAAGTGAAGCGTACGCGCATTCAATAGGCTTCTATAAGGGTTACGAGCAAAATAAATTGTTCAGGTGGAATACTTCGGATCAGATTTTAAGTGTATTTAGATCACCTTTTCTACAAGATTGTTCGCAATGTTAACTTTTTAGTTGTTGCCTAAAACAATTTTTTCACGGCAAGGTATTATGTGTTATACAAGCACGATGTGGCTGAGATACTTGCAAACTTCGGACTGAAGGTGTCTGCGTGGGGGATCGAACACAGTATTACCCTTTCAGTGGGCTAACGCGTTCACCACCGCACCACGCTGGTCTTTCGATTTGTCTTTCTGTCATCTAGTTTCCTATCTACCAGCGCCATTAGTAATCAGCCGCTGTGTGTGTTTCCAATATTCATGCACAATCTCCTGTTACAAATTCAGCCAATAATTTGGGAATAATAGATATGTATACGAGAAATTTTAACTACCTTTAACTAAGTTACCTTTAATGGTTATATTTAAGGTTTAATTTTTAACTATAGGGGGACGATTAGCAGTTGGTAGAAGACGGAGCACGAATTATTAATTGCACCATCTTTTCGTTCTTTCATAAAATCTTAGAGGAAGTGGAAATCAACCAAAGGATAAAACTCTATGATAATAAAAGTAGGTATATTTACAGGAATCGTATATAGAAGTCAAAATAACAGTCGCGCTACAAAATGACTGTAGACCTTGTGTTTAAACAACCCATATTATTTTAATTAATCAGCTGCTATTCCATCTACAACGACACCTCTTCACAAGATCGATGAAAACTAGAAATATGCAAAAGTTTTCGGGAATGTGTAGCCTTTCCACTATCTGTTGTCACCGATGAGAATCAGAGGAATTCTAAGGAACATCATAACTACGCGTGAATATATTCAGTTCCCACGTCAACACCATTTCGGCGGTGAAAAATCGAATAGCACCAGGTCTGGACAGGGTAAGATCTGAACACCTGAAGAGCCTTTCCCGCCAGTCCTCATAAACACAGTGGCCCGGGTCCTCACACTTTGCTTATCAGTAGTGCTAGGCACCTATTCAATGGAAGACCAGCAAGACTGTGCTATTATTCAGGAAAGATGAGTTCTGCAATATCGGTGATATAGTCCATTCTGCTTGCTGTCTGTCGTCTATAACTTCTTCATTCGACTCATCCTGAACGGAATTGGCAGAACACTGGAAGAAGGACAGCAATGTGAGCAGGCAGGGTTTCGCAAAGGATTCAGCACGATGGACCATATACACACTATAACAAGACTCATTGAAGTATCTCAAGAGTACAAATGACCCTCTGTCCCAATTTTATCGATTTAAGGAAAACTTTAAAGCCAGATGAGATAGACAGTTATGGAAACCTAGGATCGCCATCGCGCCCATACTCAGTATATAGAGATTCTTTGTGAGCCATACAAATGTTTCACAACCAAAACGTCATCATTTTATAATGATATTCACATCGACGTAGAAACAGTACTGCCACCCTCGTGAACGTCATGTGAACGCTGAAATAGGATAAAATGGGAGTGAAAATCAACGATCGACCCTTACACCACCTTCACTTTGCTGATAACACCGTTCTTACAACACCAAGCATTCGTCAAGACGGAGAAATGTTTGCTGACCTTGATAATGCCTGTGGAAAGATTGGCCTACAGCTATATCTCACAAAGGCGATGTTTATGAGGAACGGTTAATTTCGTATGCCCCTTTTACGCTCAACGGAATTATTATCTCCTGATGCACTAGCTACGTCTATCTAGGTTGGGAAATCAAGATAATGAATGACCAAGTTTCAGAATTGAGCAGAAGGAAGCAGGAAGTTTGGCGAGGAGCATCGAGGATGTAGTGGAGAGAACAAAAAAAAGGCCGCAGTCGTGCCCACGTTTTGGACTTAAAGATTCATCCTTCCTGCCTTAAATTCTCCTGTCACCTGTGTCACCTGCCCTCCCGTGATCGTCGAGTGACTCGAGCGGATGCCGGCCAACCTTCCACTTTTCTCTGTCGTGTGGAAGAACAGCCCGGTGGATTCTTTTCGCTCTACGGATTCCTTGACCATCATATCTTTAATAACTCAGCTTACTTTCTGGAAATCAATGGCAGCATAAACGGAATCTTATTCTCGCTAGACATGTCACTTTGGAGTCTGATTCTCCAAAACTGCGCTAAGCATCTACCGTTTCGTGGGCGTTCGAATAGCTATTTGCCACTCCCATTTTAAGGATCTTCAATTCTACTCTCTTCCTGTGCCCACACTGGTGGCTGTCAGAAACATGTTTCTCACAAACGTTTCTTTCGTATGTAAAGGGCGAGAGGAGAGGTAACAAATAAGCATGTCTTTTTTACTTCGCTTCCATTTAAGATCGCGTACTTCTATTTACGATAGACCATTTCCAGTACTTCAAACTTAAATTTCGTCGTTTTTGAGATCACATGATGTTGAGCCAAGTGAGAGGGAATGAATCTATGAAACACAAGACTTCTCGGCAAGCGACGTTATTCACCAACATTGTATAAAGGCTGAGCGAAGGTAAGTGTGTCGAAGTATGGCAATTTTCAATGAACATCTCCGTCCCCTAATTCTAGATCCTTTCAACCACGGGTGATCAGTTGACTTCTTTAGGGTAGCGATTGATGAAATACTGGCTTTTTGCTAGGCTTCCTATGAATAAAAAGTCGTTATAAGGTGGAGTCTATATTAGCTACTCAAGGATTCTATAATGTAACTTCTCGAAACATCTTCGAGACTTCTGATACTGTTTATTGCCGTGATTCTTTCCTTTAACTTTGGCTTGTGACATGTGTAGCGCAATTCTCGGAGGCGCCCTGCAACACACGCATGGAATCGATCATCGCGCCTATGAGCCACCAAATCTTCCATCCTTCCGGGGTCAGCAAATTTTTACCAGACTTGTCTGGTAGGAGAGCAACATTGGGTCGTTACAATTGGTAGACTAACGTGAGTCACTGTAAGAGCCAGATTGGCATCCAATCACCTCAGAACGATGCTTAATGCAGTCGAATCATGGCGCATTCCTCAGCGATTGGTCAACACCAAGAGCTCTGTCCTTTTGTCCTTTCTTCTACCAATTCAAGAACCAATAAAAAATTGGGAAGAAGTTTGATTGTCGTTTGGTAAGAGTCTCCACATTTTGCGAAACTAATTGCAAGCACCTGAAACACGTCCTGTGCTATCACTGTTTACTAATTCCTTTGTAGTTTCTTCTTTCATGATTTTTTTGGCCCTATTTCCGAAAGGAACTCGTTTAATTTCTTTGTTAATTATATTATATTTTAAATTATATTTTCAACTTCAACCTTCTACAGCATCTATACCTGAATATGTTCATAGGCATCGTTAGAGGTGATTGAATGCATATGTGCCCTATGCGATAACTCGGGGTGGCCTACCGATGTATCGAGCCAGTGCTGCTATCCTCCCAGACAAGTCTGATACCGATTTGCCGACCCCGGAGTAATTGAAAGCTTGTCTGGCTATGAGCTCCGAAGTCGATTCTACGTGTGTGCTACAGTGGCGCTTCCAACCACTACGGCACAAGCGC